>PVJA010038765.1:0-19276 GCA_004027025.1 Myocastor coypus
AAAAAAAAAAAAAAACAATCAACTCAATGGATGCATAAGAAGATTCTGACAAAGTACAATGTTCATTAATGATAAAAACTGTACAGAATAGATGGTGTTTATCACAATCTGATAAAAGCTATCTATGACAAACCAATAGCCAACATCATACAGAAAAGACAAAAACTGAAAGTTTTCACTCTAAAGCCAGTGAGAAGACAATGATGTCTACTGTCATCACTCTTATTTACAACAGCTGTGGAAATATTAGTCAGAGCAAGTATACAAAAATAAAATAAAATAAAATAAAAGAAGTAAAGATAAGTAGGCTGGGGATATCTCAAAGTTCTCAGCTCCTGAATGGGGAAGTGCAAGGATCCAGTTTGATCCTGGCACGACATACTGAGCTGGCCACCAAAACTGCACATGGTGACACACACTGTAATCAGAGCACTGGGGAGGTTAAAAAAGGAGAACCACTATTAGTCCAAGCTGCATAGTGAAACCTTGCACCAAATACATAAAATTTTTAAAAATAAATAAAAGGTATTATCATTATTCATGGATTACATGATATTCTACATAGAAGACACCTAAAACTCCACTGAAAGTCTTCTATATTTAATGTCAAAATTCAGTAACATAGCCGGGCGTGGTGGCGCACGCCTGTAATCCAAGCACTCTGGAGGCTGAGGCGGGAGGATCGGTGAGAGTTCGAGACCAGCCTGGGCTACAAAACTGAGCTCAAGGCCAGCCTGAACTGTACAGCAAGACCCTGTCTCAAAAAAAAAAAAAAAAAAAAAAAAAAATTCAGTAACATAGCTGGATACAAAGTCAACACTCAAAAATCAATAGCCAAGCCAGGGATATAGCTCAGCAGCACAGTGCCCCCACCTAGTAAGCACAAGGTCTGGAGTTCAATTCCCAACACCACCACCCAAAAAAAAGTCAACAGCCTTCCTGTACATGAATAACAAACTCATTGAGAGAAAAATTAGGGAAACAAAATCTTTCAAAATAGCATAGGAGAAAAAAATGAAATACCCAAGAATCAATCCAATGAAGGCCTTTTGGTTTAAAACTACAGTATGTTACAAAAGATTGAAGAGGATATCAGAACACATAAAGATAACCCTTACTCTTGGCTAGGAAGAACCAACATAGTGAAAATCAGCATACATCCAAAATTGTTATACAGATTTAATACAATTCTGACAAAAATTTGAACAGCATATCTTATAGGATTAGACAACACAGTCTACGAACTCCATTTGGAACCAGGTGAGACCTAAAATAGCAAAGGCAATACTGGAGAACAATGGCAAGCCAGGGTGAGTCACAATCTCTGACTCAAAATTATACTGCAAAGATACTATGATAAAAAGAATCAGTACCAATAAAAAAGATAAACAAAATCAGAAAACAGACCCAAGGATCAGTGGAAGACAATACAAGATACAGAACCAATTCTAGACATACCTAGCCACCTCATCTTTGGTGAAGGGGCCAAACACATTCACTAGAAGAAAGAAAGTTTCTTTAATATATGATGCTAGAAAGGCTGTCTTTCCAAAAGCCAATGAGACCCCTATGATTCACCACTCATGGAACTAAACTCAAAATGGGCCCAAGATCTATATATTAGAAAAAAAAAAAAATTAACTCTGCTGGAAGAATAGGTGGAACTCTTGAAAACAATGATACAGGCAAAGACTTTATCAACAAAACCCCAATTGCTGAGGAAATATCAAAAAACTAAACAATCAACCCCCCCAACAAAAAAGTTTAAAGACTCAATCCAAAAATGGGCATATGAATTGAACACACATTTCTCAGATGAAGAAGTAGAAACAACAAATAAATATATGAAATAATGTTCAACATCATTGGTCATTCATGAAATGCAAATTAAAACCACACCAACATTCCATCTCACCTCAGAAAGAATGGCAATTATTAAATATCAACCAATAACAAATGATGGCGGGGCTATAGGTAAAAAGGAACCCTTCTACACTATTGAATGTGGGATGTCCTTTTGGAAAACCTGAAGAAACACATATCCTAGAACATGCTCCAAGAAGCTGCCTTCCCCAAGATACTGATTTCCATGATGACAGGATTCCTCCATGATGCTTTTACAAGTTTGGCAAAATCCCAATTAAATTACCTCATTCCTGCTCCAGGCAGCATGGAACTATAGCTATAAACACCAGATGTCCACACTGGTGGCTGTAAGCCACCTTCACTGACCTGGCTCCACATCACACCTTGGAGGTGCAGAACTTCACAGATTTAGAAGTCCACCACATTTACTACCACTAACAACACTCTCACCAGCTAACCTGCCCTCTCACCATAAACACTCCCCACCTGCCTTGATGGTGTTCTGTTACCTGCACTCTACCCTGTTTGCAGCTCTAATCCTCACAAGGCCATCATCCCCTTTATCTACCGCTTACAAACTCCAGGACCTTTGGTAAGTCTCCTCTAAACTTCATTTTCCCACTCAGCTCACAGTGCATGTACAAGGATCTAGTAAAGTTAGGGTGCACAGCACCAAGCACAGCTCCTAGCGCCTATGTCATACTGTGAGTGAGTCCTTCTGTTTCTTGATGAGAAGTCAGGCAGGAGGCAGTGAGACCTTCAGGAGAGATGTGGTAATTCCCATGTGGCAAAAGGAAAAGTGAGAATGCTGAGATACAGAGAGCTGCCAACTGGACAGGCCACAAAGCCAAAGCAAAGAGGGCCCTGGGTACAAGCTAAACTCAAGAGTGAAGATAGTGAAGGAAGGCATCAAGAAACAAGGGACAGAGACCAAGGAGTGACATGGTGTGATATTACCTCACAGAGCATCTTTTATTACTGGAGATAATATTACCTACTGGAAAAGCTGTAGGGTGATTTATACACAAGTGCCTAATACACAGTCTACACTCAGTAAATAGTAACTATATTTAAACAATCATTTTAAATTGTTGATCTATATGTCTGTCTAATTATCATTCAAGCAGAAACAAAAGTTTGTGTATGCTATAAGCAATTGGAGCAATAGCTTTTGGATCTTGAAATTTGATTCTACAGTGTAAGTTTATCCTATGGTATGAAACATTCTCTTATTATCTAGCAGGGTGCCTGAAATGTGGTAGATAACCCCAAAAGAACTAGAAGTGGACAGAAATGAAGTAAGGAAATGAACCAGATGCCCCAGAGCCCTTACCTGCCTGAGCACCTCTCCCTCTGACCCTACACCATATTCCTGACCCCCAGGACACCAGACCTGTGACAACAGGCTGTAGTGCCTCTGTATGTGCTAATCCCTACTTAAGAGCACCCTCTCCACTCTGGCTTGCTGGCCCGTTTCCATCTATTCTCCTTCCAACATTCCATTCCAGTGCCACTTCTCTGACACCTTCCTTGGCTTCCTCTGTGCAGGCCTAGCATGCACATGACCTCTACTCTATTTTTGCTTCCCTTTTCACCTGTCTTGGCCTCCTACCATGAAGACCCTCAAGTCGAGAACTGCCTGATTTGCCGCTATGACCTTGTCATCTGGCAAGTGCTCAACGTGTTGCAGTGCTCAATGGGTTAGGGAACAGTGCTGAATCACTGGCCACATTTTAGTTGCTAGCTTACGTGGCAGCCTTTGATTAGAAGGTACCTAAAAAGCAGGCCCTCAAATCCCATCAATGTGTCCTCCCCTGGAGCAACTCACCACACTGGACATGTAACTAGAACACATTACTGTAATTTAATTTGAAAAGAGCTAGACTGCAGGTGGGTCAGAAAGCGGCCTGTACCCAGCCTATATAAGACTCAGCAGTATATAAAAGCAACCCTGTCCAGACAAAAGCATCCTGCAACAGTGCTCTCATCCAGGGGTCACAGGGCACAAAGGTAGCAGGAGAGCTGCTGGGTCTGGGCACTCTACCCAAGCAACACAGATTCAGCAATGACAACCAAAATAAAGATACCGTGGCTGGGCCTGAGGAGATGCTGCCAAGAAAAAGACTAGAACGGTAGGAGAAGGGGGATGGGGGACACAAAGTACCATGTGATGGAAGAAAAAGCTCTCTGGACAGCTAAGGGCAAGCACAGGACCCTCCAGGGGGGAAGGACATAGAGTGAAAGCCTGAATTCACAGCCTAATACAAATAGCTGCAGCACAACATGGTCGCACCTACACCAGCTTGCTCTTGTGAAAATAATCCACAGAAGGAATGATACCATTAAGCAAGCTACTGTATTCAAAGCAATGGAGCAAGTCTGCAAGGAATTCAAGCACTCTGACAAAAGAATGTTGATAATCTGCCCATAAAATCACACCTGCTCTTACACCAGGAAAAAGCAAAGTGAAAAGTATACCATACTACATTAAAGAAATTTCCTATTATTCTACTAACACTTAGGAAATAAATGAGATAGTACTAGGCTCAAAGGAACATCATTCCCAAGAATCATTTTTCACCACATCCTGTACTTTGCAAAAAAAGTCAAAAAGTAAATAGGTCTGAAGGTGAGGCTTCTAGGTGGGCTTATTGAGAAGCTGGCTACAGCTTTGCCCAAAAAGCAATTGACAAATTGACAAAGCCAGACTGGGCATGATGGTGCATGTCTTATAATCCCAGCTCTGGAGAGGCTGAAAACAGGAGGATCATGAGTCCAAACTGCTTAGTGAGACCCTGTACCAAATACATATAAAAAAAATGACAAAGACATCACAACCATTGAAAGAGTCTTCAAACTGATTAAAGGCATACAAGAAACTGAGGAAGTATTTTAGCCAAGGGCTGTTCCCACTACTTCTCCCATCCAAATTCCCTGAAGAACAAGCTATTCATGGGTTAGCAAAGCAGGGGTGTTCACTGGAGCTTCGCCACCTATGGAAGAGGGCAACTAATCTGAAGCAGAGGGGAGAAAACCCATGTCTTGGTGTTGTGAAAACTTGCAGTGGCTCTCAGAACAAACAATCAAGGAAGCCTGCTGCTGCAGCTGATCTGAAGCCACAAACCTGGTTAGGGCAAATGAAAAAGTGGTAGAGCAGCTTGAAATTTAACAGAGACCTGAAGTATGAAAAAGAAAATTATGGCACTGTTGAGACCCCATTTATCCCTAGTGCCTAGAAGCCTATGAAGGAGCACACATTCAGCACAAACCAGAGAGGCCCCTTGAGAGCAGGCATGGGCTCAACACAGGACCTTGTGAATCCAGGCAGGAAAAGCCAGATAGATTTATAAAATCCCCATACTGTGAAAACATTACCCAAGTCACACACGGCTTCTCCCATCAGAAACTGGCTGACCACCAGCTCTGATGAACCTGGAATGAGCCCCAGGAATCAAAGTTAACAACAAAATTAGCAAACAACAAAACAGGCAGAGGTTTTATATGCTGAGGGAAAACACACTGCACAAAATGTGTCAGTGAAAGCCACCAAACAGTCTGGTGGCAAACCTGTGGCACATATGCTGTAGTGGCTATTTGTGTCACTGAAAGCTCCAAGGTTTGCTCCCAATGAAACAGATAAATAGAATAGCAGCAGCTGCCTCTGGGGGAGACACTGGGGTTCAGGACCTAACTTGCCACAACGCAGTATGTAAAAGATCCATCGTTCCACAAAGATTGTAAGACTGAACAGGAAAATCGGACCCAGGCACAGTGAAAACAAGCAATCCTGAGGCACGGTATCTTCTGCTTTCCTGAGGGCATCACTTGCTCTCCATCTGTTTCACCACCATTCATGCTCTTACTGCCACGCCAAACCACTGCTCGCGGTTCTATTGTCTCAAAGCCAGGCAACAGCTAGTGACAAGGAGTCAGTGGCAGTACAAGACTCAGTGTGAAATGAGCAGCCCTCGGTCTCCATCCCTGCCTCCAGAGTGCCATCCTCCACTGCTGCAGCGGTTCTGACAGAAGCTCTGAGACAGGGCCGGGTGTCCACATGGAAAAGATGGAGAGCTGAGCAGCAGTGGACAATGTGCTCATTCAGGAGCATGAACACAAGGGAGGAAGGAAAGAAGCACTGGATGAGGGCGAGGGCGAAGCTGTAGAAAGGACTGGTACGTCGGCAACAGGAGGCCCAAGAAGCAAGCCTCCACCCACCTCTGTGCCCCTCACAGCCACCCCCAACAGCAGCCCATTCCGTGTGACACCCTGTTTCATGCCCTCAGCTGGGAATCTTCCCCCCATACTCAAACCCCATGGCTAGACAAAGACCACACAGCAAACACATGAAGCCCTCCAGTAAGGGACCCCCAGCTAGGCCATCAACCTTTGCTCACCACAGGCCCTCCAAGCAGCAAGTACACCTGAAAACTATCTCTGGGTAACTTCCCTTCATAGATTTAGCCTCTGTCACCACAACCAGTTGACTTTCTCCTGCCCAGACCTTGCTACAGACTCCCCCACCCCACCTGCACCATAGGGCAATGCTCCTGTGATATTTAGTTTAAGGACTCTGAACAGCACCCCACAGGCTGGTTCTGAGCCACAGCTGTACCCCAGTCACAACTCTGAGCCAGCAGTACAACACCCCCCCCCCACGACCCTAGTACACTCAGGACTCAGATCCCATTCATAGCCTTCTCAGCCAGCAGCCTTCCCACCTGCTGGGTGCGAGCCCTGGGCACCTCCATGTTGTGCTGGCAGACAGTACTATGTACTGAAAACCAGTAGTAGAAGGACCAGTCAAAAAATGAGGAACAGAATAATGGGATGAATATCCAAACAGTAAACTTGTAATACTTGCATTTCCTCATATAAATAAGAAAGCTGGAAGTCATACACTATCATCACTATCTTCCTTGACTTACCCCCTAAGTCCATGCAAATGCAACACCACAACACAAATGCTTCCTCAGAGTGCCGCTTTCTAGAACATTCTCCATGACAGAAGATGCCAAGAAATCACAGCCAACACGTTTTTTCCTTGGAAAAGGCCCTCAGAAACTGGGACAACCCTCTGTGGAGTGTACTTACCTTCAGGTGGCTGGGGTCCCCCACTTTGCTGCCCTCAGAGACAGTTGCTGGTCTGCTTTCCACACGGGGCCGAACAACCTGCCTGAAAGGACTGGACAGGGGGAAGCCACTCACACTGATGCCATCTAGGGGAAAAAAAAAAAAAAAAAAAAAAAACCTAAGTCATAACTAAGGCATAAGTGTGATTTCTTTTGCAGTTTTTATTTTTTATTAGTACATGTTTGCAGCACATAATAATTACATTCCTTGTAGGGTGTTGCTACATTACAATTCTCTTTTTCATCCTCTTTTCTCACCTCCTGCTCCCCATCATCTTTTGATCCTCTTCTCATTTGAGCAAAATCTATCTCCCTATATCCTATCATCTGTCTCTGCTCTTTATTTATAATTTGGGTTTGTCATATAAAAGAAACCATGTTATACTTAAGCTTGTGTACCTGAATTTATTTTACTTAGTATTATGGTCTCAAGATGCATGCATTTTTCTACAAATGACTCCTGCTTATCCTTGTTTATGGCATAGTATTACTCCATTGTATATAAATACATTTTCTTTACCCATTCATCCATCTATGGACATACAAATCACTTTAAAATTTAGCTATTATGAATTTTGCAATAAACATGGGTATACATGTATTGAGGTAATGTGACCAATAAGGTACACCTGGGTCAAATGGGGTTTCTCTTAGCATTTTGAGGACTCTCCATACTGATTTCCATAGTAGTATTACTAGTTTACCTTACCATCAATAATGTAAAAAGACTCCTCAACAGCATTTTTTTTTTAAATTTCACATGGTAGCCATTGTGGCTGGAAGGTAATCTCAATGTTACTTTAATTT
This sequence comes from Myocastor coypus, assembly GCA_004027025.1. Classification (NCBI taxonomy): domain Eukaryota; kingdom Metazoa; phylum Chordata; class Mammalia; order Rodentia; family Myocastoridae; genus Myocastor; species Myocastor coypus. The sequence continues at coordinate 7,803 of PVJA010038765.1, forward strand.
TCATTTTTCTAATGGCCAATAACGTTGAATATCTTTTCATGTATTTATTGGTCATTTGTACTTCTGTAGAGACATGCCTACTCATTTCAGTTGTCTACTTTTTTTACTAGTTTTTTTTTTTTTTAAGAAGGTCTAATGTTTGGCAAAAATTGGCTGTCCTCATGTAGAAGATTAAATCTAGACACATGAATCTCACTATGCACTAACATAAAATCAAAATCGAAATGGAACAAAGATCTAAATGTTAGAAATAACCTACTGAAAGATAAAATAGGTAAATGTCTTGATGACGCAAGGATGTTATGAACAGAACCCCAAGTGCACAAAAAACAGTTCCACGGATGAACAAGTGAGATCATACCAAATTTAAAAGTTTCTGCACGGCAAGTAAAACAACAGAGTAAAACAGACACCCTACAGAATAAGAAAAAAAATTTTGCCAGGTATTCCTCAGACAAAGGACTAATATCTACAATATTTTTACTTAGGGTTATTTTGGGCTTTTTTTTTCCAAAAATAGTAACAGGGAGGAGCTTTCTCATCCCTGTCCTTCCTCTTCCATCTTGCATGAATCATGGTGCCTGAACTCTTCCAAAGTATACATCCATGCCTTCCATAACCATCAGGGAGAGGACAGATAACTCCTACCAAGCCAGCCATGTCCCCTATCCTGGTGCCATTGTTCAGTTTCAACCTTAGGCTTGGTCTAGAAGGTTCTCACCAACTGATCAAATGTCACTATTCTACACAATCTAAAAGGGCCACTCTTTTGCCACGAAAACCTAGCAAGACCACTTGCTGCCGCTTGGTCTGCCTCTTCTGCTAACATGACTTAGTGACTCCTCTATCTATTCCTGGCTTCATCGTTGAGTCCTCACTTTACCTCACTCCCAAAACCATGCCAGCTTTTCAAAAGGTGTCTGGCATGGCTTTCATGGGCAACACTGTGCTCTGAAGCACTGTCATTTCTCTCTTTGTTCTCTTGCCACCATTATTCCTGAACCACCTACATAAAATGTAGAGGCAGCCTACAGAAACAAATCACACAGTGACCAGCACATCTAGTGCAAGCTGGGCCACCAGAATAAGCAATGAGAGGCAATCTTGTTCATTATTACTAATTTTGGCTAAGAAGTACGAAAACAGCACAGATCAAAAAGTAAATGGTAAAAAGTGAGACTGGCATCATGGAACTCACGTAAGGCACTAGTCAAGCATGCTCCTATTTTAAAGAACAAGCAATAAGTTTATTGTAAAGTGTAAAGTCATAATGGCAAGAACTGATTTGAGGTATAGTACTGTTATGGTTTATGTCTAGTTGCCCCCTCCACCAAAGCCTCATGAGTCATGGGGCAGGGACTTCTAGAGTTTGAGACTTCATCCATGATCCACTGGGATTATGTGATTTAATACTGATGAGATCATGGTCTGAGTACTGCTGGAAACTATAGCTGTAGCCTGAGGCAGATAGACTAAGGCAGAGAGCCTGCTGTAATTTAGAGATAGGCTAGAGCTATTGCTCTCGGCTCCCGGGTTCGGTCAGTTCCCTCTGTCATGATTGTTGCTGTTCTGTCGCCATCAGCTGGATGCTCTCTGCCCGGTTCTACTCAGCCTTGGGCCAGCTGAATATGGACTGAAACCTCCAGTAACTGTGAGCTAATACACCTTTCCTTCCTTCACTTTGAGTGTCGGGCATTTGTCCCAGCAATGAGAGAAGAGTAAGTAAGATAAAATTTGCTACCAGAGAAGTAGGATCATTGATGTGGCTATACCTGACAATATGGATTACAAGCTTTTGGGAATGGCTTATGGGAAGAAATAGGAAAGGTTCAGAGATGTCACCTGTAAGCGAAGCACTTGAAAATCCTTGACTGTTCTGTTTGGGAGATTCTACTCAGAGCTTAGACCAGAAGACTGATAGAAGGCCTGCCTGTAAAAACCAGACTGAGGAGGTTTTGGTGGGTAAAAACTATAGGATTGGTCATTGGACTCCAGATGATTTGTGTTATGGATTGGCTGAAAGTTTGTCGGAATTTTGCTCGTGCCCAGAGACTTTGCCTAAGACTGAGATTAAGCATGGCGGACTGATTAATCTTTCAAGAGATATTTCAAAGCAGCAAACTACCGGGGCAGTGGGATGGTTATTATTGGAGGCTTTTAGCCAGATTTATGATGAAAATCAAGAGCAAAGAGCCAAGCAGGATGATTTAAAATGTGAGTTTAGCCAGAAAGGAAACACCAGGAAAGATCTGGACTGCAAAGATGGAGCTGAGAGGATCTCCATTGCTGGGAAGGAACTAGATAATCAAAAGGATGGCCTGAGGGCATCACAGGAGACAGCAGCTCTCCACCCTTTGCAGCCTCAGAATTGCAATCGAGAGAGGTTTTGCCTTGAGAAGAAAGCCACAGAGACCCAAGTACCGGAATGATGGCAATGGCCAAACCAGGTCCCAAAATGGAACCAGCATGGAGAATTCATTCCTGGGAATCAAAGTCAGAGTGTTTATCAGTCTAGGCACTCGACCCCTACAACTAAGAGAGAAGGAAGCCTGGCTACTGCTCCAGCTGGCAGCAGACCTTGGCATCATCCACATGGCATTGGTTTTAGGCACATTCAAATGCAAGAGCTGTTAGTTTAGGAAGGCTTCCACCTCGATTTCAGAAGAAGGCCTGGGAGGGCAGGCAGTGTGCTCCTGAGAGGGCAGTGTGTGAAGCAGAGAGTGAGAAGCCTGTTCAGTGGAAATCCCAGAAGTTTAAAAAAGCCAGGAACATGGATCATGCTAAGAGGGAGCAAAGCCGGCCTAAGACAGAAGCGATGGAAACTACCACCAAGAGTGCCTTAGGGACAGAGCTGCACAGAGCTCACAATGCAGTGCAGACTATTTCAAATGCTCCAGTTGTAACTATGGTAGTTAATGTTTACCGTGCTGGATTTTGGACATGTATTGGTCCCAGTGTTTTGTACTACCCTGTTGTTTGCAACTTTTGGAATGCTAATGCTTATCTTATGCCTTTGAATGTTGGATATGTCTAACTTTTCTATTGTACAGGGGCTAACAGTTGAGAGTTTGCCTTGGATCTTGGAGGAGACTTGGGATTTGGACTTTTCAGCAATGCTGAAACTGTTGGCACTGACAATTCTTCAAGATGGACTAAAACGCCTTTTGTACAAAGGAATATGTATGAGACTTTGGGGGGCTAGCGGCAAAATGTTATAGTTCATGTCTAATTGTCCCCCCAAAGCCTCATGAGTCATGGCACAGGGACTTCTAGAGTTTGAGACTTCATCCATGATCCACTGGGATTACATGTTTTAATACTGATGAGATTATGGTCTGAGTACTGCTGGGAATTATAGGTGTGGCCTGAGGTGCACAGGCTAAGGCAGAGAGCCTGATCTGATTTAAAGAGAGACAGAGACAGACTAGAGCTGTTACTCTCTGCTCCTGTTTGGTCGGTTGCCTCTGTCGCGATTGTTGCTGTTTCGTCACCATCAACTGGATGCTCTCTGCCCTGTTCTACTCAGCCTTGGGCCAGCTGAATATGGACTGAAACCTCCAGTAACATGAGCTAATAAATCCTTCCTTCCTTCATCTTGAGTGTCAGGTATTTGTCCCAGCAACGAGAGAAGAGTAACTAAGATAAGTACCATGCATGCATGAATAGACATTTACTAAACATGCCTACATGGATGGGCAGGTCCATGCGTGACAAGGAAGATGAATGAACAAATGGGGAGGCAGATAAAAGTATGTGCAGGTATGGATAGGCAGGTAGAAAGGTGGTAGGTGGATGAGCACGAAACAGATCTGAAACTCTCTTTGCCTTTAATTCCTATATTCATGTCTTTATGACTGTAACAAAGGTATTAAGAAAGAACATTTAAATCGTTATATATTTCAAACCCATCAAAGTAACTTCCTGTTAAGAAAGTAAAATTTCTTGTGATAAGATGAAGAACATTTCCTTTTAATTTATACAAAACAGATACTTCAAGTCTCTAATCACTTAGACACAAGGCCTTATGCTTAAAATGTCTTTGTAAAATTTATAATTAATCAAGCACAATTGAAATGATTCATAATTTTTAAAAGAATTAAAATTAAAAACCTTTCACTGGGGTCAAAGGAGAATTTAAAAATGTTCTACATAAAGCCTTCAAATTCTTAAATTCTGAATTATCTTGAATTAGTTAAAAGTCTACTTGAAAGACTCATTATACCTTAGACTAAAAAGCAGCATAGAGGAATCTAATATTAAACATCTGTAAGAGAAATGACAAATGATCTATTTCTCTTAGTAATGTCTATGGAGGGGCTATGTAAAGACTGACTGCCAGGCTTGGTAGTGCACGCCTATACTCCCAGCTCTCAGGAGGCTGAGGTAGGAGGAGCACTTCAAGTTTGATGCAAGTCTGGGCTATAAAGTGAATTCAGGGTCAAGCTGAAGTACACAGCAAGACCCTGTCTCAAAAAGACCAAACAAAAGACTAATTAGATGTAAACAATAACTTCATCTCTGCACTAACAATGTGGAAGTGCCAAACAGCCTCTGCTCAAATATGAAGAAGCAACAACAGCCCTTTTGATGTCCCACAAGCTGGTCAAAGTTTGGATTTTACTCCTGTCAAAAACAAACCCACTCAGCTATAGGGAACACCTAGAAAACATGGATAAAGTAATTTTAAAGCATGCTCAAGCATTTGTAGTCTAAGACAACAGTTAAGAACAGCAGGGCTATAGGAGGAGGGGGAAAAAAAGACATTTCTCCACATGAAATCTCCCTTCTAGGTACTTTCAGGAGAGCTGACCAACACACTGTGAATTTGAGCAAAGACTGCAACATATTCAAGAGCAAAATTGAAATAGTGTTCAGGAATAAACACTTGGAATGAAAGACAGGAATGGAGGTGTCCTAGTTACTTTTTTCAGCAAATACAACAAGAAAGGGAATTTTTCATGGTGTCCAGAAGCTCTGAAAGCAACAAAAGGGACAAGACTTTCTGTCTCTTATATTATTTACAGGCTACCCATCCCAGGGTGGACATAACACCCACACCTTTAATCCAGTGCAGAATTATGCCAACAAACCAGTCAGTGGGTTGATTTGCTAATCATATGCCCTTAATCCCAGCATCATAAACTCTAGATTCGGCCACCTCTGAAAAAGCTCTATGACTGTGGGAAGCATTGGAAGGATATCTACACACAAGCCATAATGCTCTGTTCCTGGACCCAAAAGTATTTAGTCCATCTCTAAAAGTTACCAAACAAGTATTACTCAGATACCAAAACCAGAGAAGGACCCAATCAAAAAAGAGAACTATAGGCCAATCTCCCTAATGAACAAAGATGCAATAATCCTCAATGAAATACCAGAAAACAGAATGCAAGAAATCATCAAGAAGATTATACATAACAACCAAGTGGGATTCATCCCAGACATGCAGGGATGGCTCAGTATACATAAACCATAAATGTAATATACCATATCAACACAGCCAAAGACAGAAATCATGTGATCATCTTAACAGATGCACAAAAAGCTTTTGACAAAGTCCAACACTCATTCATGTTATAAACCCCCAGAAAATCAGAACACATGGTCTTTACCTCAACCTGATAAAAGTCATCTGTGACAAACCAAAAATCAACATCACACTGAATGGACAAAAATTGAAGGCCTTCACTTTATAATCAGGAGAAATACAAGGATGCCCACTGTCACCATTCATGTTCAAGACAATTCTGGAAACATTAGCCAGAATAATTAGACAAGAGAATAAATAGAGGGAATTGGAAGGGAAGAAGTGAAATTATTATTTGCAGATGACAATACTGTACACAAAAGACCCCCCAAAAAGCTCCACTAAGAGACAGCTATAATTAATGACCAAATTCAGTAGCTAGTAGTATACAAAGTTAACACTCAAAAAATCAACAGAATTTCTATCCACAAACAATGAAAGCACCAAGAAACATTATGGAAAACACACTTTTCATGATAACATCCAAAAAAATGAAATACTTATGAATCCATCTCACAAAAAAAGTAGAAGACTTATATGGTAAAAATTATAATACTCAAAATAGAGACCAGAGAAGTTTTCAGAAAATGGAAAGATACTCCTTTCCCCTTTGATAGGAAGAGCCAACATTGTGAAAATGGCCATACTCTCAAAATTGTTATATGCACTCAATGCAATCCCAATTAAAATACCATTAGTATGCAACATGGTCTAGAAAAAAGCATTCCTAATATTCATCCGGAATCAGAAGAGATCTAGAAAAGCAAAAGTAATCCTAAGCAACAAAGGAAAGGCAGGAGGCATCGCAATCCTTGACTTGAAATTATACTACAAAGCTACTGTGATAAAAATCAACAGCGCTGGCAAAAATAAATAAATAAATAAATAAATAAATAGACAAACAAACAGACCTTAGGATCAACGGAACAGATTAGAAGATGCAGACACAATGGCAACCACACTCAGCCACCTTATCACTGACAAAGGGGCCAAACATGTTCACTGGAAGAAAAATAGCCTCTTTAACAAATGGTGCTAGAAAAACTGGCTTTCCACACACCAAAGGTTAAAAATAGACCCATCTCTATCGCCATGCCCAAAAATAGTAAAAATGGATCAAAGATTAAAATACCAGAACTGAAGAAGTAAATCTACTGGAGGAGAAAGTAGGTAGAACTCTTAAGGACATAGGCATAGGTAGAGAGTTTATGAACAAAAATTAAACTGCATGGGAAATACATCAAACAATTGTAATCTCATCTTTTTAAAAATTTTGCATGTCAAAGGAAATCACCAACAGAGAAAAGAGAAAATGCACAAACTGTGGAAAAAATTATAGCAGACTGTCCCACAGACAAAGGACTCCTATCCAGAACATATAACAAATTGAAATAAACCGGGCCTCCAAAATTCAAAGACCCAATTCAAATAAGGGCATCTGACATGAATGTACACTTCACAAATGAAAAGATAAAAATGGAAAATAAATGAAAAAATATTCAACATCATTGGGCATTCAAGAGATACAAATTAAAACAATGTTGAAATACCATCTTAGCCCAGAAAGAATAACTATCATTAAGAAGTTGACCAATAACAATTGCTGGAAAGGCTATAGGGAAAAGGGAATCCTTCTCTACTTTTGGTGGGAGTGCAGACTGGTGCAACCACTATGGAAATCAGCATGAAGATTCTTCAAAAAGCTAGGACTGGAGGTCCCATTCAAGGCAGCTATTCCCCTGCTAGGTATCTTTCCAGAAGAACTGAAAATATACCACAGCAATATATGTGCATCCATGTTTATAGCAGCGCAATTTGTCACAGTTAAATCTTGGAAACAACCCAAATGCCCATCAACTGAGGAATGGATATAAAAGATGTGGTATTTTTACACAATGGAGTATTACTCAGCTATAAAAAGATAAATTCAAGAGACTGTATTGGTAAGTGAAATAAATCAGAGCCACATGTGCAAACATGGTATTATCTCACTAGTGTTAGAATTTGAAAGAATAATAAAAATCTAAAACATACAACAGATACTGTGAAAGGGAAAGAAATTGTTGAATGGGAAATAAAAAATAGGATGAGCAAAAAAGGACAAAAGAAAGAAGGGGAAAGTATTTATGTGTGTATATGTATGCCGGATAATTTGGATAACTGTACTACTGATCTCTGCTGGTCTTTTGAAAGGCACAGAAAATGCTGAATTTTTTTTTTATTCTTTTTATTCTTTTTAATTTCTTATAATGTTTTCGTTCTTTTGTATTGTTTTAACCAATTTTGCACATTTATATGTGGTAACCTAAACAACTAATTTAAAGATAGCAGCATGCAATACAGCAACTACTGTTCAATTAGTGAAATTTTGTATCATTTCTAATGCTTTTTTTTTTTACTATTTTGCATTCTTTAAAAAACAAAAAATGAATAAAAGTTACCAAAGTCCTCTAACAGTTTTAGTTTGCTGAAAAGTCCAAGTCCCAAGTCTCTTGAGATTTAAGACAAAATCTTAGCTGTGAGCTCTTGTACAAATGAAAAGAAAGTTATTTCCAACATTCAATGACACAAATAGACATTTCCATTCCAAAAGTTACAAAAGAATGGAATGAAGACAAATCCAAAGTTCACCAGGGAAAACAGTTGTCCTGCAGTTCCATGTCCAGCATCCAAAGCAACTTGTAGCAAGGTGTGAGCTCTAAAGGGCTTGACTGGTTCCTCCCCAAAGGCACTGAGCCAGTGGTTATAGTTCCAGTGGCACCTCTCTGGGGTTTGATCTGCTCCCTCCCTGCAGTTTTCCTAAGATGATCCATATTCCTGATTTCTGTAAAATTCCAGGGTCTCCATAGAACTTCTGACTTCACTCAGCTTCACATACTGCCCTCTCAGGGGCACAGTGCCTGGCCTCCCAGGCCTTCTTCTAAAATCTGGGTGGTCACCTTCCTGACCCACCACTCTGCCATTTTGCATGTACCTAAAACGAGCACTACATGGATGAGTCTGCCACCAGCTGGACAATTAGCCAGGCTTCCCTCTCTCTTGGTTGTAGCAGGCAAGTGTCTCAATTGCTAAGCACTCTAATTCTAACAAACAAATCCTCTACCAAAACACTGGACTGTGGTACACTTAGCCTTTTCCTCAAAGCAAAATCTTACACTTCTACAACTTTGAGGCTGCAAGGGTTGGAATCCTGTAGCTTCTTTTGATGCCCTTAGGCTACTTTTCTATTCTCCTGTTCCTTCTCAGTAATCAAGACTGCCTCTGTTCTACTTTTGCAGTCCACAGCTTTAAGGAAGCTTCCTTTCTGGCCAAAGTCCCACCATTTTAAATCATTCTGCTGGTCTCTTTGCTCTTGATTTTCAACACAGATCTGACCACAAAACTTCAACAGTAGCCATGCCACCATGTTAACAGTAAAATGCCTTGAAATTTCTTCTGCCAAACTAATGAACTCACTACCTTGCATCTCAGTCTCAGGCAGTGTCCAGACATGAGCAAAATGAAGAAAAATACTGTGCCAAGTCATAACACACACTGAAGTCCAACAGCCAATGCAGTCCTTCCCAGCGGAAATGCCCTAAGCCTGATCTTTATCAGCTTTCTGGTTTTCTGAGCTATATTTCCTATACAATATATAGCCTAAGGCACTCCAATGTTACTTTTTTAGCTGGCATTTCTGAACCATTTCAAAGTTTTCCCACAAAAATTTCCAAAGGCACCTAAACCACACAGTCAGGTCACACATTAATAAAGCCTCTTCTGCTACCAAATTCCAACTTACTTTTCTCATAAAAGCAGCAGAGAAGGACCTTTCCATGATATCTAGAAGCTGAGAAAGCAACAAAGGGGACAAGACTCTGTCCCTTGTATTCCATGCAGGCTTCACAACCCAGATCAGGTATAACATCCATATGCTTAAACCTATGCAGAACTATGCCAAACCAATCAGTGGACTGATTTTCTAATCATACACCTCTAATCCCAGCATCTCACTCTAGATTGCGCCACCTTTGAAAAAGCCACATGAGGCTCTGGTGTGGAGGCAGATAGACAGGAACAATAACAGGAGGATTTAGAAGTCCTGGGTGGATTTCAAAGAACACCACACTAAAAGAAGGGCATACCAGGGATAAAGCAGCTCTCACTGGTTTTGCAGCCCAGCTTTGAATCACATCAGCCCTTTCTACAAAATTCAAGCCATCTCATTCCCTATTCTGCCTCATAAATTTTGCTTTTGGGACTACCATCTCTATATATCTCACTTTCCACAAGTTTTTGTCTTAGTTCAAATAATGTATCCTCCATAAGCCTTCTCCTCACTGCACTAAGAGTCAGTCCTCCTTTCTGGAGCTCATGCACTTTCTCTATAAGATCATGCCTTCCCCTCACCATCCTGGACACAGAGAAGTGGCCCAGGGCAGGGAACCAATTCAAGGGTGCATTAAATGCCGTAAAAATGTTTTTGAAAATTAAAAATCTTTTTTTAATTCAGTTTTATTTTTTATTTTTTATAGCCAGCTAGCCTACCCTGGGGGTGGGGCTGGCACAGCATGTGGTGCCAGGGATCAAACCATAGTCTCTGCAGTTACCTAAGCTTTCCTAAGCAGGGACTTTAGACTGCTGAACCATCTTGCCAGCCTGAAAAATTAAAGTCTTAATGTATTGGGATTGAAAGGATCTGAAACATGAGCACTTTGCAAGGACACTCAAATTTAGGTAGGCCCCAGGGTTCATATCTGCAAGCCCAGTATTCTGGAGAGCTGATGTAGGAGGCTAGTAAGTTCAAGCCTTGCCAGGGTGATTTAGTGACCTAATGAAATTCTGTTTCCAAATAAATAAAAAGGGAAAGAGACAAAGTTCACTACAAAGACCCTCAGCTCAATCTCCAGTATCAGAAAAAAAAAATTAAATGTGAGAAATTAGCTTCCCTTTTCACCCTAGAACTCAAACTCTAAAAGAAATATCAAAAATTTTTAGTCACTGAGCTCAGAAAAATACCAAGAAAGCCACTATACACCTTCTTCAGAGCCTAAAGAGTTCTGTTTTCTACTGCAACTGAAGATGGAAAAGATGAGTAGCATAAAACAGGACAGAATGCTTCCAGCTAGGTAGACGCAGAAAGAGGAGACCTTAGCTCGCACAAGCAACAGAGCCAGACAGGGGACAGAACAGCTGCAGAAGGATGGTGAGGGGTCTGCGGAGAAGGATGTTGTGAGCAAGGAAACAAGGTTCTGGGGATGCCTGTGAGGGAAACCTCTCCGGCTGGGATGGGATGGAGGAAGAAATTACATTCAAGCATTTGGCTAGGGTTTTTTGCCAACACAGGCTATCCAGAGAGCAGATTGGGCTGACAATTAATAGAAAGACAGAACTAAAAAAAGTTACAAACAGATGAAGGCAGCCTAGTAGGACAACTAAAGAGCTTAGTGAATCTATCAGGACAGAGGATGAGTCCTGCAGATCATTATAAGTAAAAGTGAGCTTTTAAAGAAAGCGTTGTAGCTACCCTTTACAGCAATCAATTTTTCAATTAAGACCATTACTGAGAGCAATTCAGAAATATGATTTTGTGTGTTGAAATAATACCTCTCTCTCTCTCTAGTTACAGTGGTATTACAAGCATGATGGCGATGAGGAAAAGTGACAGTGGAGGAGTTATTTGTGGTGGGGAGAATAAGAAGCATAATATAAACAGCTTTACTGGAAAGGGCTGGCCACTGTAATGGCTAACTTTAGGGTGTCAACTTCACTAAGTTAAGGGACACCCAACAGCTGGCAAGGCACTATACTCAAGTGGGTGTGTAAGGTGTTTCTCAAGGAAAATGGCCCGTGAATCTATAAAAAGCCAAGGTGGGAAGATCTCAAGTTTGGGCACAGCCTGAACAACTTAGCAACTTAGTGAGACCCTAACTCAAAAAGGAAGGAAGGAAGGAAGGAAGGAAGGAAG
>PVJA010038766.1:0-19575 GCA_004027025.1 Myocastor coypus
AAAAGGTCATGCTGGTAATTCATGCAGGCTTCATGTTTTGAAAGTGGCGCATGATAATGCCTGGGATGAAACGCTCTCTGACCAACACAGACACCACTTCTTCCCTGTCGGCTAAAGCAATTAACACTCTGTATCTCTGTAAATACTAATTCTGTCTCTTAACCTTTCCAGTATATTGGCCAGGAACTGGTAATTTATCTTAGAGAATATTGTAGTTTTCCACTTCCAACCAAGAGTACTTTCTGGTACAGTAAATCAAAGGAGTCACAGTTTCCACATTATTTACATTTCAGAGTAAAAATTGTATATTTGACTGGATGTGAGACAATTTTGAAAGTGGCATCAATGAAAATTCCATAAAGGAAAATTCACAGAGTTCCAGGAAGTGTTTGTAAAAACCCCTTACACCTTTTAAATGAAATAATCATGTACTCATCTGAAATATGGCTTTGAAACTACACATTTTCTTTTTTCTTTTTTTTTTTTTTTTTTTTTCTGGCTAGGGATATCTTTCTTTGTCTTGATGTATATTTTTGTGGAAAAGGAACCTGTTGCAGAAAATTGGTGCAGATTTCTCTGAAGCTTCTCCCCCAGGCTAAGATTCTGCTATTGCGTTAACATAATAGGTCAGTCATTTGGTGGGCATCGTGGACTCTTACAGAATTCCCACACTTGGATGGCTGTCAAAGGGTACCGGCGGAGCGTTAGGCGAAATCCACCAAACACTTTGTAAACTGGAGTCTTTGAACACAATGGTAAAGTTCAGTTCTGGAAAAAGATAGTGTACTGAATACACAATGCGGAGCTTTGTCTGTTTGGGGCTTCTGTGAAGGGAGAAGGCTACTTAATCTCCCCATTTGCCCTAGGGATTCTAACTGTTTTAATGTGTCCGTTTTGAGAGTCTGTGAACTGTAGAATATGTGCTGGTAACAACTTTCTTTGGGGCTTTCCTTGGAAAAGCCTAAAGCTGCCAACACAAGAAAGCTGACACAGTGGTGCTAACAAACACAAAGAGGACCTTTAGCTGTTTGTGCAAACTGGCTGGCTCAAGTTTCCTGTCGTGCCTTCATGAAGGGTCTCATTCTTTGGCTCATTTCATAGGAAGCTAGCTTTTGTGAAGAGATGGGGAAGGATAGCTTCTGCACCCGTTAGGGAAGAGTCAGAAAATGTGATATAGCGTCAAGTAAATGTGTGGTTCGTATAAAGAAAAAGGAATCACATTCTATAAATCTATGAAAAGCAGTGACTCGTGCCATTGCATTACCAGGGGCCCATATGCCTTTAGTCAAGTCAAGGCTGTGTTTAGCATTTAGTAATATTTTAAAAACGAGTTACTTTCACTACATGATAATCCATTTAATGTTTCTATTCAAAACTGCAAGGATGTCAAAGAAAATATTATACAGAAGGCTAACATTGAGTTAATTTAAAAGCCTCTGAGAAATTATATAAAAATTTGATTCAATCTTTTGGAAATGATTTATCTCACACAAGTGAATATATATTTAAAATGTTAGAAAGAAAATCTATTTGTAGAAGAAAAAGTCATTCTAATCATTCAAATAGCATTCCTGTTCTCATCTTAACAAAATTTACATAAACTAATCCATCAATATACTAAAATTTTGCCATCCAGAAATCATTATATGCTACGTTTTCTAGTTTTAAATAAATCCTATGTGTGTATAATTTCAAGTTAGATATGTGAAGAGTGAAGATTTGTCTTTGCAAATGTAGCACTTAACAAATTTCATATTACTGAAGGTATTATAATTTAAATAGATGATACTTGCCAGATAAATGAATTTAAAGTTTCTTAAAATTAAGAAAATAAATATCCATAGAAACTCTGAATTAAGGAAGTGAGATAGAACTTAAATGTACAAATATTCAAAATGGATAAAAGAAAATGATCAGACACCCAGGGTAACTCTGAACTACAAGTTCCAATTCCTATAGGGTATAAATCCTATAGCTGGGTGTGGGGACAATATCTATAATCCCAGAACTTTGGAGGCTGAGGCAGACAATCCTTTAGAGTCTGAGACCAGTGTGAGATACAAAGTGAGCTCAAGGCCAGCCTGGCACCATAGGGAGACCATGTCTCAAAAGGATCCTCCTAGGTTGGCCTATTTCTGGACCAGCATCTTATCTTATCCTCAGCTATCTCCTGACACTTTTTCATTGCTGTAACACTTTGTACACTGTAAACTGGCTTCTATGGTCTGAAGAGAGGCAGCATAAATGTACTAGACCACTGGGGAACATAGTCTTTATTTTGCATAGTGTATTTTTTCTACCGTTAAGTACTGGGTTTCTACTGAGGCTTTTTAAAAAAAAATTATATATATATATATATATATATATATATATATATATATATATATATATATTTGGTGCAGGGTCCCACTATGCAGCTTGGACTCATAGCGATCCTCCTGTTTTCAGCCTCCCCAGTTCCCCAGTGCTGGGAGTACACCCTGGTGTTGGTGGCCAGCTCAGTGTGCCAGGTTGTGGGGCTGGTGGGGCAGGTTGTGTCGGGGATCCAACCCCCTAAGCCATCTTGCCATCCCTCTAATGAGGCTTTAAGGAGTGCTTTATATACAATTTGATGACATACTTAAGGTTACTCCGAGTAATTAAAAAATGTTTCATGGATGGTGACCAAGAAAGGGTAGGTAATCAACATGAAGAAAACATTTCAGATATTTAGCTTTTAGGTAAGAAATAAAAGTGTACAAGAGATTCATTTTGATGTTATCTTGAAATGTGGTGACTTATAAAGATATTTATAAATGATTTTTATCTATCTTACAATGATATACCTACCTACCTCACTTATCTATAACTTATCTTTCTTCTCTACCTTAAAATTAAAGATCAACTGGCCAGCAAGCAGTCCATGTCAGCAAGGATAACAATCAGGTCCAAAGAAATACAAATACCCGGCTACAGGCTTTCTGGCCGCATGCTCCAGCCAGCAAATGTTTCTGCACACTGTTCACTGTGCCGTGACAGGAGCTGCGGCCTGATCCCGCTTAACCACAGCACTCTGACGTCGTCTACATGTGCCAATAAGAGGGCAGGAAGCTACTGCAAAGGAAAGCGGGGAACGCCGCTGTGCAGCTGAAGACTCCTTCCTGAGGCACACAGGGCTCTGGGGTGGAGCAAGGTGAAGAGGTCTCACGTAGAAGAACAAATACCTCTGGCAGAAATATAATAAGATTTTATGAAGGAACTTTCATCTGTGGCCATGGGCCAATCTCTGGAAATCCGTTCATTTACAAGAAGAGTATTTTGTCGTCATAAAAATGGGCTTTGCTTACTCTATTCTCTACATTAAACTAAAGAATTCTGTTTTTATCTTGAGTGCTTGACTTCTCTACCATTGCTAATATGATCACATTGATGGATGTCAGAAGAAAAATCCAAGCTAACATTTCTGGATAATTATGAGATGGTCTAATTCATTATTTGAATACAAACTTTAAGTGTTGTAAGATTTAAATCCTTTTTTAAATATTCAATACAACATAATCTTATTCCCTGAACATTTTTCATCTAAAGTTAGTTGAAGCATGGATGTGGAGCCCATGGATATGGAGGGTTGAGTGTTGTATGATTTAAATTCTGATTTAGCCATTTTTTTATTGTCGTGTGGGCAAGCCATTAATACTACTTTTTTTTTTTTTTTTTTGCCTGTGCAAAGTGAGGATAATGAATTCCAAAATGGTTGTAAACATCAACACTACCTAAAATTTAGTGACTATCTTCTAGGCACTGAAAGTTTTTAAGTGTACTTTTGAAATATAGTTTTACATAAACTGCACAGAGCCAATTATATCACTAGAGTTTAGCCGCACTAAGTAACTTTCCCAAAGTTGGATGGAGATGACACTGTGGAGCTCAGCTTCTAGCCCAGAAACTTCCATTGCAGAATCCCTACTTTGTTTCATGTTGTTAAGCTATTTTGCAATAGAAAACATATCAAGGTCCAAAGACAGGGTCCAACAAGTTAGCGATTGTGATTTCAGAAAGAGAAGTCGAAAAGCCCTGCAGTCCTGACAAAATGAGTTAAAAAACACTGACACAATCAATTTGTTTTCTCTTAAGAAGAATAAAAATCATTATTCAACACTGCAAATACTAATTCATTTAAATTTAATAAAAGTCATATACTTAATGAAAACATAGCAATCTACTTTAGTTGATAATATCAGTAGATAAATCTCTGCATAGAAATCTTAATTCAATATATGCCTTTACATAAGAATAACATATATTCTGTGGTAGTTTTCCAAGGATATTATATTAACAAAATTGTAAACACTAGTAATTTAATAAAACCTTTCAAAATCAGCCTTCTATTAGTTGTATATTTAAATAAGTGAGAAATAAGCCATTGATGTAATATTACTTATAGTCACTTTCTTATCTAATTTCAGTCATTCTGTACGTTTCTTCACAGGGCATCTATGCTGACATTATCACAGTGAGGGATTTAAATCCACTAAGATTTGAAAACACTGACATGCATTATTAGAACATGATGAATCACTCTGATTTAATTCATTTTGTTTCAGGATAGTTATGTTTCAATTTCTCAAGGTTTTAAGCAGCAGACCCAATCTAATATTCAGCTTACAGGACTGAAGGATGACATTTCATTCAATAAAAGACTTTTTTTTTTTTATTCTTTCTTTCAGGAAAGTGGAGTAAAGCTGAGGACACAAGTGGGCTTTTCCCTGATGCTGAACTGCGATACATTAGAGATGGCAGAATTTTTACAGCCTGCCTTGCTATTATATTTGTGTTGTCGGCATTAAAACAGAGAATTACACCTTTCTCTTGATGTAGAGGATCAGGCAAATACCACTGCCAGAAATAAGAAAAATACCATCATTCTCACCAGGTGAAAGAAGCCAACAGAAATTATGCTTAACCAACTACTTAGGAAGCTGGCACAAATAAAAGTTCAAAATCTCATGTAGGTATGCCTCAGAAAATGAACTGGAGGACTGGGCGTGGGGGGCACACACCCGGAAGCCGAGCGCTTGGGAAGCTGAAAACAGGAGGATCGCTGTGAGTCTGATCTGTGTAGTGAGACCCTGTAGACCCTGTACGAAATAGATTTAATACAAAAGTGATAAAACCTTTCATAACTTCTACATTGTACAAATAGCTGGGCAGTTATTATAGTACCAATTAGCAGCTTAAAATTGGAAAGTGAGGATAGCTTGGCGGTGCAAGAGGCTTCCTGGCAAGCACAAGGATCTAGTTCAATCCCAGGTAACACATTTGGGCACTCTGAGCTGGCCTCTGGAACTGGCCATGGTGGGTACACTTGTAATCCCAGCACTGAGAAGGCTGAGACAGGAGGATTACTATGAGTCTGAGATGTGAAGCAAGAGCCCATACCCAATAAATAAATAAAGAAAGTATTTTTAAAATACTTTAAAAAATAGTGCCAGCCATATAGCTCAGTGGATTAAAGTGCCTGCTTAGGCTGACGCAGGAGTTGAGGTTCAATGCCTGGCCTGCCTTGCTGGTCCCACCTATAATCCCAGTACTTGGGAAGCTGAAAACAGAATCCTACAAGCCCTGTATGTGTAGTGAGACTCTGTAGTCTCTGTACACCCTGCACTAAATACAAAAAGAAAAAAAAAACTCTAAAAAATATTTAGATAGTGAAAAAATAAATTCACTTTAGGTAAGTTATGTGGCATTTTTATCCAGGTACAAAGGACAATTGTTTGTTAGGTAGAGAAAGACTTCAATGCTTCTCAGGTACCTGGAGTTTAAAAAAAAAAAAGTGGCTCAAATGGGCACAACTCATTTGGGGCCATCACAGGCTGGGTTCGCAGCGTGAATCTTTCCTGCAGGCTAAACAGAGCTTCCTGGGCATTTGCTTCCGGTGCACTTAACTGTGGAAACTCAACTCTTCATAATTATCTCCTCTAGGAAGCAGGAAACTTCCTAACAGTATATCCATTTGTCCCCGAAGCCCTTGTATTGAATCCTACTGGCTTTATCTGCAAAATTTGTCCAAGTCTCTGTGAGGTGACTTTTGAGATCCCTAAGTAGTAGTCTTATGCTCCTTCATTCTTAGAATAAAGCATTAGGCCACTTCATGGAATACATGCATCTTACAACATGCAAGAACACAGACTAGCTTGATAAAAACATGCACCTGTTAGAAGTAGCGTGGTAGTCTGGCTTCCTCTGAATCCCAGTGGATGGACCACTGTTCTTATAAAGCTACATTTTTAATCGCGATTTCTCAATAGCACTTTTCAAAATTTAAACAGCTCGAAAAGTCCTTTTATAAATGTATGACTTGCTCTTCACATTCACAGGCTCTTCTAAAAATCTGAAACGCTTGCATTGTACGTGTACAAAGATATGAGCGTTAGCTGATGGATCATTGTTAGAGCATGTATTTTACATTTTTAACTACAGTACAAGAAATGGGTTAATCTTCTCTTTGAGATGACAAAGTCTTGGCAGGTTTTTACAGGGCATATTACATTGTCTGAAACGATACTTCTTGAGAAAAGGTGAGCTGCCAGGGTGCTCAACAGCGGTGGGGACAACTTCCTAGGCCGACGCGGGGTGTCCACTAGAGGGCGACCGTTAGGAAGCAGCCATATTGTGCTAAGTGCAGCTGAAAAGCCACAGAAAGCCTCATTGTAAGCATCAGGTTGTCCCCGGCCTCCTTGCTAACTGATGTGGTTTGTTCTTGCTGTTTTATAAAGAAAGAAGCGAACATTTCCCAGGTTTTCTTCATATATAGAAACATGAAACTCATATTTAAGCATGAAGCTTTTTTCTCAGGCAAGATTCACAGTGTTTTATGACAAATGGTAAAAAAAAGGTCCCTTGTGTGTGTTCTTTTTCTTTACTTTTCATAAATGTATTTGGGTCACCTTGTACAAGCCGGCAAGAATTTGCAAAAGGATTTCAGTTTGCTGTAATCATCAAGCATTTTGGTGTGCCCTTAGTAATGGCTGCTGCTGTTTGTAATATTATTGAAAATGACAAAAATTTCTACTTTATTATTGTGAATTAATATTCATTGAGCAGGGTACTTAATCACTTTGAACACTGCAAGAACTAATGGGCATGAAAGCCTGTAGGGAGTTCCAGGCCCTTGACTTTGTCCAAATTCACACAGACATGCAGCTCTCTCTAAAAATTGAATGATAAGTAGCATAAAGCAGTAAAAGATGCTCTTCAGTGTTAAATTAAAACTAAAACACATTGATTTGTGATAAATAACACTTTAAGCCTCATGTGCTCTACTTATTTCAAAAATGAAAAAGATCTTAGTGCCAGACTTTTCCTTGTTCTTCTAGCCTTTCCTTTGCTGCTTGGTCTTAGTTACCAAGTGAAAGTTTTTTTGAAGATAAGCACATTATTTTTCACAACCAAAAGATTCAGTACAAGAACATAAGGAAGACATTAAAGGACTGTATTAGAGGAGAGGTATCTTCTCTTGAAGGAAAAGCAGTGTACTGTAGTTTGGGGGCCGAGTGCATTTTAATTTACCCCAGACAGCACTGACAACTGCGCATCACAGTGCTGACGTCCTGCTGGAGCAGGTCTTTCTGAAGACTTGTTAATTAAGTGGACATTTGTGTGATTTCCTGGTACCAAGGCTATCCTCATTTCCATGTGTTTAAAACTTACTTACTTCCATTGTTGGTGGGAGTTCAACAATTTTGGAAAGGAGAAAGGTTCTTTCTGTCGCCTTCTGTCACGGGGAACAATAGCATCACAGTGCTGAACTGAACTAGTGTGCCTGAGTGTTGTGTTCGATTTCACACTAAATTTGGTCCGTTTCTCATGGGGCAAGACTTTAATTCTGCTGGTTATATGATATGGGAATTTATTCTGTTGCTGTAATATCTGCTATCTGCTTCATGTAATGCAGTGACTTAACTAATATAGAACTATTCTAAATACCCACTGTCATTTTAAATTGAATAAGATTAATTTTATCCTTAAAAATTATGTCAAAATTTTGCTGCTGCTTTAAAGCCCCTTTGGACTCTAACTGGTTGGAAAAACAAATACCAGAATGTAAAATGACTTGAAGCTTGTTTTATTTAATAATTCATGTAAAAGTCAAATTGCATTTCTTTCAGTTCACATTTAAAAAATATATATATTCTTATGAATGCTGTAAAAATATACAAGCTTCAACTGTATACATTGGATTGTTAGATTTAGTTTCTTTTAAATAAACAGAGTAATTGCTTTGGTAAAGTGAGTCACCGGAAAGGTGAGAGACATTATTACCAATGAACTTGGTTTACTGTACAAGGAAGGGATCTTTCACTGTGATCAATAGAGTACTGTATATTCTGATTAAGGTCAATAACATTTAGTTACTGTAAGTTGTATGATTATTCCATTATGGACAAACTTCTCTGTTTTATAATTCATATTTGTTTGTTAATCAAAACTAATAAGATTACAAGCTTCTTAGTTTTATGAGTGCTTATGATGGGAAAGCAGTATTTTGATTCCCTTATATTAGAGTGTGTGTGTGTGTGTGTGTGTGGTGTGCATGTATGCGTTTTACAATGAAATATTTTCCTGACCTAAGGAACTTAAAGAAAACACAGTTGACAAGTTACTTTGTCAAGAACACCTGGGAAAAACTAGAGTGAAAAACTAACATTATTGGCTATGAACTACAGGGTAAGTCATTTACTCTTTAGAATACAACTCTGGAAAACTATTCTTTACTTGTAGTGAAATGAGACCTAAGTATTTATTCATTCAGGGTTGCTAGGGGTGGCTTTGAGTTGAGCTACATCCTTAGGCCTTCTTATTAATTCAAATTCTCAGATGCTAAATTTGCCACACCTGGGCTCAAATCTGCTATCATCCTGCTGCAATACCTCAGGGTGCTGGGTCACAGGAAAGCAGCACTGAGGGTTTATTTTCAATAAACTTTATTTCTTGTACAAAAGTTCCTTCCATTGTTCTCACTTGAAGCTTATGTAAAAAGAGAACCCATATCCCGCTTAGCATGAGTGAGGGACTGGGTTCAATTTTCAGTTCTATAGAAGAAAAAAAGATAATGCATATCCTGAAAACTAATTATACCTCATTTAAATTTTTAGTTTGTGTTTTACATTTGTGACTCAAATCATATTTACAATGTTATCCACACAAAAACTCAATTATTAGAGGAAATTATAAAGCATAAAGTTGTCTTAGTACTCTTCTTTTGTTGCTGGGACAAATACCTGAAACTCAAAATGAAGGAAGGAAAACTTCCTTCCTGAATAATGATATACCATTATTCAGCTCACAGTCCATACTTGGAGGTTTCAGTCCATACTGGGCCGGCTCCAAGGCAAGCTGGCACATGGTAGAGAGCAGCAGTCCATGGTGGTGGAACAATTGCAACAGAGGCAACAGAGAAGACCAGCCAACCAGGGCAACAGAGAGAGAGAGAGAGTCTGTTTCTCTGCCTCTCTTACATTACATTCAGGCTCTCTGCCCCAGGATATCTGCCTCAGGCCACACCCATAATCCCCACAGTACTAAAATCCATAATCCCAGCACTATTAAAATGCATAATGCCAGTGGATCATGAGTCTGTCTCAAACTCTAGAAGTCCCCGCACCATGACTTTGTGAGGCTTTGGGGGACAAGTAGACATGAACCATAACAAAGCTGTCACCTACACTTCTGAAACGTGGGGATCTCCACTGCTAGCAGGCAATGAACAGGTATTTGCCCTCTGCTCCACAGAAAGGTCGAGGCTGTGCTGCGTGGGTGCCCGCACTCGCAGCGCCCTGCAATCTGAGGCAGGGGGACCATCCCAGGCTGGAGCTGTGCTGGGCTGGTAGTGTATGAAGGCCCATGTGAGCTACGCAGCAAGACCCTGTCTCAGCCCCAACACACACCACCAAAGACAGAAACAAACTCTCACTATGTGACTGGAGCTGGCCCCAGTTCTTCCTGCCTTATCCTCCCACATATTTGGAACTACAGGTGAAAATTGCCCTGTCTGGCTCTACTTCCTCCAATAAGCAAAAGTATGCCATCCTTTTGGAAACTGATTAATTAGTTGTATTGATATACCATTATTTACCTATGTCTTCAGTCATTGAAATTTAGTTTACTTTCAATTTGTCACTAATAGAAAGCATTATTCTAATAAATCCACACATACAAAATTGTTTGCTGAAGTATGGTCTTCTGAAATTAAATTCTAGAAGTATAATTTACTCAATCAATGCTGACAGGCACTTCACAAAACTTGATAATCATTATCAGCATTTGCCCCCAATTTTCCCTAATTCATATTTTCTATTCCAGTTTTCCAGCTAATTTCCTACTGGCTTTGTGTAGCCTTTGATGAATTAATTTCTATGAATTTTACATATAAATGCCTATTATATACCCACCTGTTACTTTAAAGAAAATACTCATTGCTTGTAAAGTCTAGCCACTGAACCATTTTCCTGAGAAGTTTCAGCTAGCATATAATAATTAAAAATGACTTCATATCTTAACTGCTATCAAAGAGACAGTATCTGAAATAGTCTTACATAACAGTGTTTTAAATACTACCCACCAGGGACAGGCAGAAGTTCCATTTTCTTTTCCACATCATAGTTGAACCTTAAATGCACAGGCTTTATAGACACACCTTAGTTTGAATTTTCCTTTTGTCCCTTGGGCCTGGGGGCTTCTGAATCCGACCTTTCCGTACCTCTTTCTTTTCCTCTGTCAGTGCGGTGACTGTGGTGTCCACTGGAGCTCTCGGCCACCTACCGAACAGGAAGCTTCTTCCTACTGCCTGATAGAGCCAACGTGCTCTACGTCATTCTGAGTTGCACTTTTCTTCCAATGAGTCTACAGTGTTTTATCTATTTGTCTATTACAATAAGAATGGTATTAGTTCTAAATAACCAAATTTAGATTTCTGAAAGGGGGAGCTCTTTTCACTTTTCCTCATAAGAGCTCACCTCCAAATTAGCCTCACTTCATAGTGTTTTCTTCGTATTCGGTGCAGGGGCTGCAGGGTCTCATTATAGAGATCGTTCTCACAGTGCTTCTTATGTTTTCAGCTTCTCAAACCCTGGGATTACAGCCGTGTGCCTCCACACCCAGTCTCAATCGCCATCTCAGCACACCCTGGGGGTATGACAGGCATGGCATATCAGGGGTGGAACCCTGGCCAATGCACTCTGGGTACGCAGGTGCTGTAGTCCACTGAGCTATCTGGCTGGACCTCACATTATATTCTAGATGATACGAAAGTGATTGTTTCATATTTCCATGGAATTCAATGGCTTGGCCACTGCGCACACAGAGTGAATGCTCGTGATGTATCAGATGGTATCCTAGTTGTGGGAGAAAGCAATGAAAACAAAACAGAGACGATGCCTGCTTTATAGAGCTCACATTTCAGTAGGGGGCGCGTAAGTGCTTAGGACTCTTCCGAATAATTTTCATACGATGCATATGATTCACTAAGGTATAAACAATAAATATGCATAGATTTGATGGTTGTCTCCAGACGTGGCAAGAGCGATGGTCTACAGTCTACAGCTACAGAGGCTGCTTTGGGAGAAGTTCTACCACTGACATTACTTAGGATGTGATTAAAGTAAAAGCATATATATTATTGTTATTTTGAATTTTAATCCATATCTGTCATGCAATAAACTAAAGTAAAAATACGTGCACAATCTAAACATCAGAACACACTGGAAGACAAGATAGGTGTAACTCTTTAAGACTCAGTTGTAGGCAAAGACAAAAGCTCATCTGTACAAGAAATAATACCAAGAATCAGCCAGTAGGATCACAGCAAATTAAAAAGCTTTGGCACAGGAAAGGATACCACCACCAACATAGACAGACAACCTACAGAGTGGGAAAACATTTTGCCAGCTGTGCTATAGACAAGGGACAAAAAATCTAGGATATATAAAGCACTCAAAAAAAATTAGACCCCAAAACATAAAGACCCAATTAAAACTGGGTGTCTGAAGTGAACAGACCATCCTCACATCACAATACAAAATAGAAGAAGAAATGTTCACCATCGCCGGCCACTGGAGAAATGCAAATTAAAACGCTCTGGCAGGCTCCCGTTCACGGATGCTTTCGGTTATGTACAATTCAGTTTCCAAGCAGAAGTTGGCAAAATTTATTTATGTAAACTCTGTGTCAGGGGATGAATGCAACTCTGGCCATCTTTTCCAGAATTGTGGAATAAAGTTTGTGAACAGAAGGTGTGCAGCGCTGAGGCGCCATCTCACTCCAGAAGGCATGGATACTGTCAAGGAATCAACAAATAAAAATTTTGGAGAAACTGTGGGGAGGGAAAAAAAAAAACAGTTCTCCATTGTTGGTGGCCCTGAAACCTGATGCAACCACTACAGAAATCAATATGAACCATCCTCAAAACTACTCCATTGGCCTGACTGCTCCCCTTTTATGCAGGTGTTCTGCCAAATGCCTTCAGACCACGGTGATTCCTCAGAGCTGAGTCCTGGAAGCAGCCTATATGTCACCCAGTGGAGAAGGGACATCTACCATGCTTATACGCATGGAGTTATGCTGTGAAGAAGGATACATTTAAGTCATTTATTGGAAAACTGATGTATCTTCAGACCACAACGTTAAGTGAAGTAGCCCAGAAACCCAAGCTTAAAGGCTGGATGATTTCTCTTACACAAAAAAATCTGATATGCAAATAGATTATGAAATAAAAGATCGGTAACAGGAAAAAAAGAGAAAGATAAAAAATATTATTGTGATACAGCACAAACAATGTACCTAAAAGTGAATCATGACTTAGTACAATTACCTTGTATGATAGTTAACTTTCTAAGGTCTTGAAAGATAAGTGAATCCTTTGCTAGCCAAATGAAATGTGGTAAGGAGGAGCAGAGGAGAAGTGAAATTCGTCATTCGTGTACCATTTCCCTACAATGAATACAACTGGTGTGCACAGCAACCACTTGGTGTTAAAGGTTAATTCTTTTCTACAAACAATGTATTACCTCATCGCTGTCAGCAGTGCAAATGCCACTAGTATAGTACCCTTAGCCTCTCACTGGCGACATGACAACTAAGGTTACATCTGGGGCAACTGTTTTTATTCCAGTCTCACCAAATCAAAGGCAGGAGGTAGATGTTGTACTATGGAATAGGTCCTTTCTTTTAAAGCTCTTCAGAATAACTCTAAGTGAAGGCCAAACCTGGGGTCACCCGTAGACCTAAGAAGGGAACGGAAAATAATAAAGACGAGAAAGGACCACAGAAGCATGAGAGAGGCTAGAAGAACTGTAGGGGACAGGTGAGTTCTCCTTACTGAAACCAGATCAGCTTGACTCTGACCTGCTCTGGCTACCAAGTGCGGCTGGCAGTGAGCGGGGTCACTTTTGTAGAGCTCTGATGTAGTCAAACAGGCTTTGTATCCTGCCCTCTGACAGGTGATGGACACCGGGAGCTTGCCTAGAGCTTGTAGTGCACTGGTGCTCAGAAGAATCAAACTTATGCAAGAGAGAAAGAAAGAATTTCATCATAAGTTTCAGAGATCTAGGGGTTGTTAGTTATTGCCATATATCCTAGCATCTTCTGTCTGGTAGAGATTACTTTAAGAAGTATATAAAAGAATGAAAAACAATAAAAATGAAGATCAAAGAAGATGAGAAGGAAGAACGCCTAAGGAATTCACCAGTGAGGTCAGTGTTAAACTCAGAAGAGGAGTTTCTAATGAGCGGTGCCAGTACTAAGTCAGAAGGATTAATTATCCTGCAAGTCATTAGCACTCAACGGACTTGTTTGATATGAAAACAGCAGAGGACCTCCAGGTCTAATCTCATTTCACTCATTGCATATGGCAGGTCAAATTAGAAGGCTAAGGATTGAGCACATCATCCAAAGATAATTAAAAAATAATGATATTGCTGAAGGCTTTACTTTAAATGCTCAAGGAAAGCAATCAGCTTTTATTTTGATCAGCTTTATAAAAATAATTTTAAGCAGTAATGTTCTTTAAAGAAGCATGTGGTATAAATTTTTTTAGATTGTAGTACCAACTTTTGACATGGATTCTAAGCATAGCAAATATGAAGAAATTAGTGGAGTGTGGTGATCTTCGAATGCCTCTGTTGGAGACAAACAGTTGTAAGTTAGTACACTTCACATGTGCTTATTCACATGTGCTTATTCACATGTGCTTATTCACATGTGCTTCCAGTCGACAGACATGGACAGCCTCCTAGGAATCAGTCCTCCTGAGGTGAACTGTGCTACTTGATGCAGAATGATATAAATACTCCTTGCGTATTCAGGGGATTCAACGTCAAGTGAATTTTATTAAAATATAAATATTTACATTTTGTGCCTCAAAACAAAATTTCTAAGTACTATCTCTCTTATGCAAGATCATCTCAAAATATGCCGTGAGTACGACCTGAAATACGAGACACATTTCTCATGTAAAGGAAACAGCGTGCTATCATCTGGCTTTAGAGACTGGGGGTTGAAAAGACAAGTGGCTTTTTTTCTTTTTCTCTCTTGCATCGCTCACTCTGGGTAATCCTTGCTCCCCTCGACTGAAGACACAACCGCAGTCCCGAGGAAGATTCCATGTGGCAGAACTGATGACGCTGGCCACTCACCCACGACCATGGTGTGAGTGTGCCACGGCAGAAGACGAACCCCCCACCCTACTAAGTGTTCAAGTACCTGGACAAAGCGTACTGCTCCTAGTGTAATAGCGAGCCCATCCAGCCATCCCCCCGAGTCACTACCAATGCTTTATCTTTGGGAATGGTAAGAAAATAAAAATCTATTGTTCGAAGCTCTGCAGTCTCACCGTAGTTTGTTGTACCTCATGACGGTGCTGATTGGACGCACATTCCCACTCTCGTGTGCTGATTGGACACGCACTCCTGTGCAACTGCGCTGATTGGTCACACACTCCCACGCTCCTGCGCTGATTGGACACACATTCCCGCGCACCTGGAGCATCCTGCCCTGTTCTTCAACTGCCTTTCCCCAAATGCAGTCCTTTCTTTTCACAAATAGGAAGAAACAAACAGTCTGGGGTCTCTAATAACTCTCTGGATCCAAAAACGTCATTTATCTCTTTTGAGCCAAATCACAAAGACACTCATTTAAATTCGATGTACATTTTAATTAAATTCTAAAGAGCTCTGTAAGTGTTTAAGCTACATTTCTTCATAATTTATTCAATGTACTTCAAATAGGATTTCATAAGGGAAAGCACCTCCATTTACCTGCTGAAATGCTACTTTTAAGAGAATAATAAAATGGTTGTTTTTGGTTCCAAAATCTGTTTATTGGAAAATAAAGTTAAAACCTTATTAGTGTCATGCAAATCTTGAATTTCAGTGCGACTGGAGAGATGGGCTGGTTAAATAGGTAATATACTAATTAAATACATTTATAATTACAGTCACCTGGCACGCCTGGAGGAGGAAAAACTTAAGGTGTAGAACAGAAAGAGCTGCGCTGTTCTTAGCCAGACGAGCTGCCACATTTCGCAATTCGGGGAAGGTGTCACCTCGCTTTCTCTTCTGTACTTGCCTTCTTTTAATCTTTGAAAAAAAGAATGAAAAATTGCGTGGGCCGCATGCAAAGCTGTGTCTCTTCCTCAGAATAACTTCCCTAAGAACTTTCAACGAAGTTTAATTAGCGGTTTTAGCCCATGGGTTTTTATAGAAAACGTTTTAAATGTGTGGTTTTATACATTTCCCTAGGGCGTGGGAAGTTGTGTTGAGTTCGGGAGGTTTTCATAAAAATATTAATGTTCACGCGAGAGGCTTGGACTTGTTTTACTCGCTGCATAGCGCTGCTTACGGTACGCTAAGATCTTCAGAAAATGTGCCAGGAGAATCTCTTCTCTGAGCAAAAGCAAGATGCAGCAGGAGGCATTTGGGGAAACGTGTGTGTGTGTGTGTGTGTGTGTGTGTGTGTGTGTGTGTGTTCTGCTTAACAGAGACTTTACTATACAGAAGAACTTAAAGCTTCCATCTACATCATTTGACTCTATAGAATTCCCCATAACTTCAGTCTGCATGCCCTAAAGACTGTTGCAGTTAAAGAAAAAATACTTAGGTGACCTAATGAGAATTTGAAAGGCCTTTGCTGTCATGGACTGCAGAAAGTCTTTAACGTGCTTGGGGAAACAGCTATTCAAATGTGGTCTTAGGTTATCCAGAGCTAGCCGAAGGGTGAAGGACTGCCCCAGAGAGCACAGTGCATTTGCATAACCCCACTCTTCCCTTTTGTTACTGTGTGTGTAATTCTTCTTCAATGTAATGTTGACCTCATGAATTCTCATATTTGTATCTCCCTGGAGGCGTTCTTACTGTTTCTTGGTTGAATAAATTTCACTAACATCAAATTCCCCCGCAGATATTGTTTTCTTAAACAGTGACTCAAGATTTAAAATCATCAGATACTCTCTTCTTCAACCTGATATAATTCCAGGTTTTAGTTCTGCCTGTAAATATTGAGCTAAAATTCAGGGAGTGTGCATCCTTGTGGCTGGTGCTTATAGTACTGAGTTATCTCCGCTGCCCAGAAAAAAGTACGTTTCTTCAAAAGCAGGAAGGAGAGCTGAAAGGTCATTCCAGTGATAAAGGAGAGGAGTGGAGCCTTAGATCAGAGAGCAGTGGGGTGCTGAGAAGGGGCCAGAAAAGGCATATATTAATGTTTCACAGGTGAACATTTGGCTACTAATGCCGGGGACATAAAATGTGACAGAGAAAGAGACAGAGAGACAGACAGACAGAGACAGAGACAGAGAGACAGACAGACAGACAGAGACAGAGAGAGACAGAAAGACGAAGAGACAGAGAGGCAGCCAGAGACAGAGATACAGGAAGCATGAATGCAACGTTTAAAAACGTGATTTTGCTTGGAATTTTTTGTCGTTATTGTTCTAAGGAATTGGAACACTGGCATTGCCATTGAGCAAAAGAGGAAAAGCTTTCTATAATTTCTGACAATGTACAATCACTTCATGTATATGCACATGGAGTGGCTTCTTCACTAATGTACCTTGGAACTTCTTCCTAATTAACACACACATCTGCATCTTCTTTCCAACAAATGCAGAGAATTAGGCATACGGATGTGATGTATATGAACACCATCTTTCATTCAGCATTTTGAAACAATTTATTCTGGATATACTTTTCGCTTGTGTTTCTAGACTTCTCACACAACAAAACAATTGCTACTGCTAATACCGACCTACACGGATTTTTGCACGTATGATAAATTTATCTATGGTATAACTACCCAAGAGTCTCAAAGTTCTAGGTCAAAGTTGTTTTCATTTTATATTTGGATCACTATTCAAAAGTTACTGTCAAAACAGATTCTGTTAATTTATATTTCAAGACAAAGTGTGAAACACTCTATTTTCCAATTTTTTTTTTTTTGTCAAAATGCTGTCACTTTCCTTAAATGTAAGTTCTGCCTGAGTTTCATATACACATGCATGTGGTCTTGAATTGAGTATCAAACTCCAAAACCGCCTAGGTCCCTCTAGAATGTGGAAGATGTAAGTTGTGCCCAAAGGAAAAGAAGAGACAAGGTAGTGAGGAAGTTGATATGCAGGCCTCGAGCTCCTGAGTGTGGTCTTTAGCAGCTTGCATTTCAGCTGGGTCCTGCTTCGTAATTTTATCTACATGTGTGATCAGGCAGAAAGGCTTAGCCTAGCGCCTTCATATTCTAACAGAGGAATAAAATTTCATTAGAGTGTCAGAGTGAAGTGCACACAGCTTGCTTCAGAGCTCCTGACTCCTGCACTTCAGAGCAGGACACAGAGTACAAGTTCTGCTTTCTTGAAGTAAATTTAAAGTCAGTTGTACCTTAATGTGCAGATGTACTTTACATTTTTTTTTTACATTTACAAAAGGTTGTTTAAAATATGTCATTGACCTCAGTTAATTTTTTATTTAGAGATTTGATTGTACTTCTCCAGATAAGAATGGGAAGGGCTGGAGAGCTGGCTCAGTAGAATAAGCATGCTTCTTGGGCAAACACAAGAGCCTGAGTTAAATCCCCTGTGCAAAATAAATAGATGATAGATAGCTGATAGATAGATAGATAGATAGATAGATAGATAGATAGATAGATAGATAGATAGATGTAAGAGTGGGAGGAGCAGAGAGAAATTAACAGAAAACAAGTTTCTTTTTGTGTGTGTGTGTGTGTTTTAGGGAAGGGTCTAAAGGGTTTTCAGGGTCTCACTACTAGATCAGAGTCATAGTAATCCACCTGTTTACAGCCTCCCAAGAGCTGGGATTACAGGCGTGCACCACCACACCCAGGCTCAGTTGCCCTCTCAGTGAGCC
The DNA here is from genome assembly GCA_004027025.1 of Myocastor coypus. Taxonomy (NCBI): domain Eukaryota; kingdom Metazoa; phylum Chordata; class Mammalia; order Rodentia; family Myocastoridae; genus Myocastor; species Myocastor coypus. The sequence goes on from PVJA010038766.1 coordinate 18,384, forward strand.
CCAGGGATGGGGCCAGCAGAGCAGGCCCAGGGACCGAACCGTCCAGACCCTATGCCTCCTGCCGGCGCTTTAATCCACTGAACTATTTGACCAGCCCTCAGAAAGTAAGTTTTAGTAGAAGTAAGTTGGGTACTTTATATTTTCAGAAGTAAAATGTAGTGTGAAATCAAAAAGCCATATTGTCTTGTTACTGACATTATTCAATATCAGGTGTTATTTCCAGAAATCAATCAATAAAATTCAAAATTATTTTCTATAAAAATATTAATGAAATATTCATGAATAGGATGACTGAAAAGAAAGAGAATGCATTTATTTTCTTTTCCTCTACTTCCAAGATGCCTTATTGATATTAACTTACATTGAATCTTAAAAAGCTATTTCTGAAATTTATATCTAAGATGAACTTCCTGTATAAAAACTGTTAAATGTTTGTAAAACTTGTAACACTCACTAAGAGCAACATGAAGTTTCTTTTACTCCTGTTCACTGACAATTTAGATACTATAAAGTGCACTTTTAACTTCAGATTATCACCCAAATGAAATCTTGTACATTAAAATTAATAATTGATATGGTGTTTATGGAGAGTTTATTCTTTTAAGGGCCATCTCGAGTGCTGCGGGATGAATAGAGGGGTGTGTAAAACCTTTGTTCTTGAATAATTCACATTTATTTTGAAGAGGTGAAATTAAAATTAAGCATAAATGATTTAAGTTTCTTTACCGATAAGTTCTTGTGAGTGGTTTAGAATCTTTACTTCCTTTCAAACCATATTTAGTAGGTGTCCAACTTGGGCATTCTGTTTCTTTCTTTTCTGTCTTTCTGTCTTTCTTTCTTTCTTTCTTTCTTTCTTTCTTTCCTTCCTTCCTTTCTTCTTTTCTTTCCTTCCTTCGTTCATTCTTTCTTCTTTCTCCCTCCCTCCCTCCTGTCTTTCTTTCTTTCTCCCTCCCTCCCTCCTTTCTTTCTTTCTCCCTCCCTCCCTCCCTCCCTCCCTCCCTTCTTTCTTTCTTTCTTTCTTTCTTTCTTTCTTTCTTTCTTTCTTTCTTTCTTTCTTTCTTTGTGGTTCCAGGGATTGAGCTCAGGACCTTGCATCTGCCAGGCAAGCACTTACTGCTCTACCCCTTTGCCCCCTGCTATTCCATTTCTATGCACAATCTCAGAGTCTAGATTCACTGGCGAAGGAGAGATG
>PVJA010038767.1:0-19660 GCA_004027025.1 Myocastor coypus
TGAGCCACCACGCCCGGCTAACAAGTGATAACATTTTGTTTTGTTTAAAAAGAGCCTATCATTGTGTTTCTACACCACTTATTAGATCTATTCATCCCTTAGTTTGTTTCTATGTCTTATCTATTGTAAATAATACTGCAGTGAACAGAAGAGCACAGCTACCTCTCAGAATACTGATTTCAAATCCTGGAAGTGTATACCTGGTAGTGGGAAGGCTGGATCACGTGGTCCCATTTTGTTTGTCAGTGAACCTTTGACTCTATTTTCCAAAATACTGCATTAATTCACAGTAACCAAGGACATACAAGTGTTTCTTCACCTTTTTCCAAACTCTCATCAACACTTGCAATTGTTTTTTAACAGCCAGTTTAGCAAGTATAAAGTGATATATCTGTGGTTTCCATTTGCCATTTCTCTGAACCACGTAAGCCATTTCTATTTCTCTTTTGAACTTTTCTTTTTTTGTGTGCAGGACTGGGATTCAAACTCATGACTTTGCACTTGCCAGGCTGGCACTTGTGCCATGGAGCTATCTCCCCAGCCCCTCTTTGAACTATTTTTAAGATTTGTTTTCCTATTGAGTAGTTGGGAGTTTCATGTTTATAGCCCATAAAACTAAATGAAAATCATGAAACTTCTAAGAATTTACATATATATTTACACAGGCATGCATACATGTATTTATATACATATGTGTGTTTTTGAGGTTTGCATTGTTAAATATCTATTCATGTTTTTAAAAATAAATTCCAATTATGAGAATATTATAATTTCTTTTAAAAGATCATTTTCTGATAACAACTAGTGTGAAACACTATAGAAATGTCTAGAAAACTCTATTTGCTTTGAGTTTTAATTATATCAATTAAAACGTCAAGTTCCCTTTTTCCATTATCCTGCTCTGTATAAAATTCCCAAGCTCTTAACCAAAGGAAAAAAAAAAAAATGTTAGGCCACGCATGGTAGTGCATACCTGATTTCAAGGCCAGCTATGAATATACAGCAAGACTCCATCTCAAAAAAAGAAAATGTTCTGGCACCAGGTAGTCTCCCTAAACTTTTATCTGTTTTCTAAGTTGCTTTCTAGTCTTCTATACTTTATAGTCAGTGCCCACAGAAACATACTTTAAAAAAAATGATCTAAACCCAAACAATACAATCCAAGTTTTTTTTAAAAATTATTTTACATTTTAGTGACTTATGAAACATTCACTATAGCCTTCAGTGTTACCACAATGCAATTATTCTTCTTACTAAAATTACATGTATAAGTCAAATTCTGCATGATGTCTAGTTCTGGAGTTGTCACCGAAAAGAAAAAACACTGAACTATCTCTTCTCCCAGCCCAGCCTAAACATTTGCCAATATCTTTCACACTATGCTTGGTAAAAACCTACAGAAGTACTAGAATAATTTTTTAAGCTAAAGAAAGAAGAGTATTTGCTGAGCGAAATGACACACGCCTGAAACCCCAGCACAATGGGAAGCTGAGGCAGGACTGTACAGTTGAGGTCAGCTTCAGCAAGTCAGTAAGATCCTTTCTCGAAAAAGCTAGGGAAGCGGATCAGTGCAAATGTGCCACGTTCAATCCCTAGCGCAGAGCACAGCTAATTCCTTCCCTCTTTCCCTTACATTCAGAAGTCTTCATATTCCATCTTCCCTTCCCAAAAGCAACCTAAGCAAGCAAACATTCCTTCACGCTCCTCTCAATTATAATGTAACCTTTCTTCTAATCAATAGGATTGGCACCAACTCAGGACACTTTCTTCTGAAAGAAGTTGTTTCGTGCAAAAGTTGCTGAAGCAGTCAGGTCACCAAACTGAAGAGTTTGGAAATCAAATTTATAAACTTCTGCCGGAAATTCAGTTTATCTCCAATTTTCCTGAGCTGAGCAGCACACTCAACTTCCAGCTCTGCAGGCGCCTGTGTCGGAGTCGGAGTCGGAGTTGGCTGTGCGCTCTTCCGTGCCTTCCTCCCAGGCATCTCTGCAAGAACGTCCCGGACCACCGTAGCACAACCCAGGGTATTCAGTTGGTTTCCAATTCTCCTGAGCTGCACAGCACAGTCAATTGCCAGCTCTTCCCAGACATCTCTGCAGGCACCGCCGCGATGTCAGCTGCGCTCTCGGGGGACGCGGTGCCGGCCGAGAACCCGAGCTTCGGTAACGCGCGGCCTGAGCGCGGGGCTGGAGCGGGGCTGGCGGGTACCAGGAGCGCGGAGCGCACAACTACTGCTCAGCTCCGCGGCTACCAGGACCCACTGCCTCCAACTGCAATTCTAACGTCTTTATTTCTGTGCTAACTTCCTTAAGACTCCAGCCCCTTCTGACTATATATTAATTTTTACTACCTAGAATAACCTGGGGACTTATTAAGATGAAAATTCTGGTTCAGAATGTCTCAATGGCCCCTCAGATCCCACAGACTCCCAGGAGATGGTGGTCCTAGTGAGACAGCTAATTCTGTACAAACTGAGTTCCTGGTCTCATATGTCCAAAACCAAAGTGCTCTTGATTTAGTGCAACATTTAAAATCTTAAACCTGAGGCCCTCAGTGCTCATCTCATTTTCCTCTCCACTGGCATAATATTGCTTAGTAGGCCTATTGTTGCCTGATTAAAAACACTTTGCTCCTTTTTCCTTAGTGTCGCATGCCACGTTTAATTCTTTGTTGTGTACAAAAACCTCATTGTCCCATTTGAGACCATATCACCAAGGTAACAAACTGCCAGTATTTGTAACTGTGAAAAATAAGTTTCCATTGTTCAGCCCACCCAGCCTATTATACTGTGTCATGCTCTCCCCAACCTACAACAAAAATTCAATTGCTATGTAAACATATAAACATCTCAGGTTGATTAATAATATTGTCAAATTATCTTTGTTCATCAAGAGAAGATGCCAAATGGAGGGATCATCGTGTAGAGGAGGTAAAGCAGAATATATGTAGATAGATAGAGATACCGATAGATAGCTTTAAATACTGCTTAACACACTCAAACAATTAACTTTTTTTTTTTTTTTTTTTTTTTTTTTGGTGGCACCAGGGTTTGAACTCACAATCTTGCACTTGCCAGACAGGCACTTGTGCCACGGAGCTATCTCTCCAGCCCCTTCAACCAATTAACTTTGAAAAAGGGGCCAAACACCCCCACTGGTTGAATGCTAGCCTTGCTAATAAACAGTGCTGAAAAAACTGGCTTTCCACATACCAAACACTAAAACTAGACCCATGTATCTCACCATACACAAAACTAAAATTGAAATAGATCAACTATGTAAAAGAAGAGAAACTAGGAAGAGCTCTTGATATATAGGTGTAGGCAAAGATTTCACGAACAAAACCCAAGTGCACAGGGAATATTACAGAGAACCAACAACTTGGGTATTATTTTGTTAAAAGGCTTTTGCACAGAAAAATAAATTACCAACAGAACGAAAAGACAACCTACAGAGAGAAAAATTTTAGTTACTTGTCCCTCAGACAAAGGACTTATATCTAGAATTAGTACAGAACTAAAAAAAAAAAAAAAAAAATTAGACTGCCCCAAACTTGAAACCCAATCCAAAAGTGGACATCTGAGATGAATACACACTTCTCAGATGAAGAAATAGAAATGGCAAATAAATATATTTTTAAAAGTTCAATATCATTGGTCATTGCAGGGATTCAAATTTAAGCAATGCTGAGATTTCCCCTCATATCAGAAAGAATGACTGCCAGTAAGAAATCAACCATAGCAAATTCTGGAGGGGTTGTGGGGAGAAAGGAAGCCTTCTTCACTTTTGATGGGAGTGTAGACTTGTACAACCACTATGGAAATCAGTGTGGAGATTCCTCCATAAACTAGAATTAGAGGTCCCATTTAATCCAGATATTCCATTTCTTGGTATCTTCCCAAAGGAATTAAAAGCATCATTTCACAGCCATAAATGCTCACCCATGATTATAATAGCATAGTTTGTAATAGCCAAACCTTGAAAATAACCCAAATGTTCATCAACCAATAAATGCGTAAGAGGTACAGGCTTTCTTACACAGTGAGTCCTACTCAGCCTACTCAGCCATCAAGAAGGATAAGTGTAAGGCATTTGTAGGTAAATGGATTCAACTTGAGATCATACTCTTAAGTGAAGTGCATCAGACACACATATATGACTATCACTGTCTCAGTGGAGTAAGAAGCTGAAAGTGTAAATAAGAACCAAAAGGTTCTAACAGATTGTGAAATAGGAAGAAATTACTCAAAAGGAAAGGGGAAACAGGGAAGGGAAGGGGGAAAAGAAGGCAAGGGAAAGAAGAAAATGAGAAAAGGACAAAATGAAAATGAAGTTCTATTAAAAAGAAAAAAGGAAGCCGGGCGTGGTGGCGCATGCCTGTAATCCAAGCACTTGGGAAGCTGAGGCAGGAGGATCGGCGTGAGTTCGAGACCAGCCTCGGCTACAAAAGTGAGCTCAAGCCTGAACTGCATAGCGAGACCCTGTCTCAAAAAAAAAAAGAAAAAAGAAAAAAGGAGGAGAGGAGGGGTTGAAGGGAGAGAACCCAACGACATGAGAAATTAACATATATCATGTACAGGTATAAATTCCCTATGATGAACATGATCATTATGTATATCTAAATGGTACCAATGAACAGAATGGTGATAATTATAATAAACCTGCTTAAACTTAAGAAATTGAGAGCAACTCCAACCATAGTATGTATATACAACCTTGGAGAACTCTTAAGAAATATCTCTGAAGTTGGTACAGACTTATAAGATATGATGTCGTAGAGTAGATCTGCGGCTTTCAAACCTACCTACGTATTCAGATCATCTATGGAGAGCTGACGCAGTAGTGTTGTTTGGTCTCCACCTTTGGATGTTGTTTATTTGCACTGCGATGGACACAGGCATGGTCATTTTAAAAGAAACAAAAGCCTCTTTAGGTAAAGGTAATATGCAGCCTAGGCCAAAAATTACTGCAGTAGATACAATACTTTGTGTTCATGTTGACTCTGCAATGAGGCTTCTTGTGATATTTACTAGAAAGCAGAACAAAGAAAGCATCATCAGTGCTTGAGGATTAACAGCTTCTCATCATCCAGCCATCCCAGGCTAGGAGTGTAGCTCAGCGGCAAAGCACTAGCCGAGCTTGGGTTCAAGCTCTAGCATCACAAAAACAAAAATTTCCCCACCACTTGTGCTTCTGTCATCATGTGCTTTAGCTTGTATGTCTGCGATCTCACTGGTGGACAACAGTCAAAAGCAGTGCTACAGCTGCTGGGGTAGCTATGGAATCAGAGAGAGCAGAAGAACTCCTTTGCTAGGTTACCAGATGCTGCAAGCCAGGTCCAGAGCTTGCAGCCTAATTCACATGATTTCAGCAGAACCAGGTCTCTGGAGCAAAACTGTTAGGGTGCTGAGAACCACGCAACATGTGGAAGTCCAGGACACCTTAGAAAAGGGCGAAAAGGTCAAATAGCTTTAAAGAGATATTTGTCATTCAGTGGAGTCCACTAGTTAATGGATGAAAATTACTTGAGTTTATTTTGGATGGCTGGAAATTACATGAACCTTATTTTGGTGTTAGCTTAGTAATAAAATTGTACTTATGACCACTTAGCTACATATTGTAGCTCATTCTGTTCTCTTTCTGATTATTAATCATCACCTTTCAGAATCTCTAGTGGTTGAGCTATTAGCCTGTCAGTTGCTCAGATAATATAGTATAGAGTGTGTTCATTTGTGGATACCTACTCCCTCCACTCACATTTAGCAAAATAGTAATACAGTGTTTGGTCTTGTTTGACCAGTTCTTCTACCCTTCATATTTTCCCTTTGCTTCAGGCTAATGTTCAACCAGTAGGTGTTTTCCCATGAGTGGAACTCTTGAGTATACTGGATTGCACCAAATTCCTTAGGTCTGCCTGCTTGTAAACCAGTTTGGTTCTCACAGTGAGAAGCCATTGTTGTGTTGCTCCTGCTCGGCCTGTCTGGTCCAGTAGACTCAGTCTAGTAACTTCTCTTTGCTGAGTGTTGCTAAGGGAATCACTGCATCACTTACTGCATGGCATTACTCTGTGATTCTAAAAACAGATTAAGACTGGTAGAAAATTTTGCTCTTTTATTTTGCTGTGCATGGAAAATTACTTTGAAGGAATTAAACTCAACCAAGGTAATCATGATAAATAAAACCCCATTGCATTCTGCCCATAGGAATTTATTTTCCATTTCCTCCCAGGTGTGTTCCTTATAACCTAGCTTTACAACTCCATAAGAAAGAGAGATCTTTTTCATTAGGATACAATTTAATTTAAAACTTCTGGCAATATGATGAAATATTATCAGTGCAAACAAAGGGAAAGCTAAATGAGCGACAACCATATAGAGCTGAATGACTATTTTGTCCACTGCTGTTCTATGGACAGCTTGTTTTACTGGGTGTAATTTCAGATTATCCTAAGATTTTCTTTCTGAATGTCTGCTAGGCCCAGTGCAGGAAAGAGACACACATTGCAACCTTAGAGCCACTAAGAGTAGTGTAGGGGCCTTCTCCATAGAGAGAGCCTGTACTTGGCTCTGTGGTTGTAGAGTCATTTAGAAAAGACATTTTTAAAGCAGTCCACAGGTTTAGACTCACTTCTAAAGTAGTTGGGCCAGGCTGAGGTGTGATTTTTTACTGGCAGTCAGGAGTGCCTGGGTACTATGGAGACCATAATCTGGCAAGGAATGAGAAGAGTTCTGGGGACACGACCATGAGACTATGGCTCCCTATCTTGGCTAGTAAGTAGCCTGTTTCCCTAGTCAGGAGTTTGCTAGGGGCTGTACTGTATGTGGGTGGGCATGAAGGAGATCTTACATATGTTCTTACAGGTGTTCTGGTGAAGAAAGCTGGCATCAGGCCTGTGGCCTGAATGCTGGACCAGTGCCTGAAGCTGTGAGAAGAGAGGCCAGGAGATGACGAAGTGGCAGCTCCCGGGACAGGTCGCCTGTGCAGTGAGAGATTCTGGCCCTCTACTGTCACAGGACTACACATAAAACCCGAAATGCTGCCAGGACCATGTTTTCTTGTATACTAACAGTATTGATAGATTTAATTTTTGCCAAATAATAAAGATTTTTTATCAGCTATTACTGGGCAGGGAGGTGGGGGAGAAGGTGGTTCAGGCAGTCAGCTCTTTAAAAAGTGTTTTTTAAACCAGTTTTTAACTGGTAAAAAATATGCTACTCCTGTTAATGTACAAATGCAAGAATCTCTGTAACCAAAGAATACCTCCTAGCAGCTTCCTGTGCGCTACCTGTTGTAGTTGGCTGTCTGAGCCCACAGTAGAGCCCCCACCCCAACCTCTCATCTACTTTTTAGGGGGCAAGCAGGGTTGAGACTAGGCTATTGAGCCTCATTCTGGTGCTGTGGTTATGTTTTGCATATTTACAGAATATAGGAAAAGAAGGGCTATGCCATTGCCACTATGGTATACACATAAAAGGTTTTGTTTTGTAGCTGGACAACTCAGTTCTATGAATTGGAAACAAGGGAGTCATTCTCAAGCAGTTTAGGTCAAACCAGAGAAAACAGCATGAACACTGCATTAGGTATTCTAGGTAATCTAGAGATGATTTAAAATTGGAAGGTGCACACAGGTTCTACACAAATCCTATGTTATCTTCTATAGGGCTATAGGGCACTTGAGCACCTGAAGGTTTTGGTTCCATAACATGGTCCTGGAATAAATCTCCCTTAGATATCAAAATTTACTTATTTATATTTGGTACCTGGTATTGGTACCAGGTTTTATTCATTCATTTATCCCATAGATATCAGTAGGTTCCCACACTTTCTTCTTTTCTAACCAAAGCAAGGGGAGATTCCATTCTACTGACTGCTTTTAGCTTCCACCTTGTGCAATACACTCACCACAGGCTGAGACTGTTTCTCTTGTTCAGGCGCCAACTCCACTCTTATACAAGAGATGGTGTCTTAGTTACTTTTTGCTCGTTGCTGGGACAAACACCCAGCACTCACAATGAAGGAAGGAAAGGTTTATTTAGCTCACAATTCGTGGAGGTTTCAGTCCATATTCAGCTGGCCCAAGGCTGAGAGGAACAGGGCAGAGCATCCAGTTCATGGCAGTGGAACAGCAGCAAAATGGTGGCAGAGGTAGCCAACCAAACAGGGCAGCAGAGCAACAGCTACAGCTTGATTCTGTCTCTCTGTCACTCTTTATATTACATTCAGGCTCTTCGCCTTAGGATATCCACCCTAGACCACCCCCATAGCCTCAGCCTTACTCAGACCGATAATCCCATCAGTACTATAACACAATCCCAGGAATCATGAATCAAGTCTCAATCTATAGAAGCTACGCCCCCCATGATTGCATGAGGCTTTGGGGGGACAACTAGACATAAACCATTACAGATGGTTTGGGGGACAGCCTTCTAAGAACAAAGTTCAATTTTAAGGAAAATGAAAAAGCAAAATTAACTTCAGTATAGATGTTTTTTAAACTCTGGGGCTTTCTTTCCTTAATCTCAAAATAAAGATATTTTTGCTATTACATATACTGAAATGTCCATAATCTCCCCAAAGCACAGTTAAACCACACCATTTTATTGCAAATGCGAAATACACAAAACATTTAAAATCTGTACTCTGAAAATGAATATTTACAAACATTTGAAAAATATAAAATTTCCTAAACAGTTTAATATATATGAGAACATTTTACATATATTAATATAAATTACTTTTAAACATAGCTTTGCTGAAAGGCAAAATTAGCATTTAGTTCAGTTTTACTGGTTTTAATTTTTTTTATTTTTTATTTTTTTTTTTTTGTCTTTTTGAGACAGGGTCTCGCTATGCAGTTGAGGCTGGCCTTGAGCTCACTTTTGTAGCCCAGGCTGGTCTCGAACTTGCACCAATCCTCCTGCCTCAGCCTCCCGAGTGCTGGGATTACAGGCGTGAGCCACCACGCCCGGCTTAGTTTTACTGGTTTTAAGAAAAAATTTTTTTCTTTGACTATTCTATCAGTACCGATAGTACCATGACAGAATTCACTTTTACACAGATGTAACAAATTGAGAAAGGATTGGGGGTGTACAAAACCTGGCAGTGAGCAGTCCTCACACCTCTAGTAGTAAGACTGTAAAAATAACATATTGATTTAATGAGAACTAAATTTATCAAGTGCCTATGAAATGCTGGGAATGATGCAAAGTGTTTTCTATGTAATAGATTTAAAATATGGATGTTAATTTAATTTTATGTTGCTAAATTTAGAAGGCTTTAGGAACTTCTGTAATCTGAACTAAAAAATCATTAACTATTGACTAAAGAATAAAACTATAACACACACACACACACACACAAAAGTCACTATTTTTATAACTTTAAGAAAAGCTTTCATGTTTTTTTTTCTGTGCTGACACAATTTCATAATCCTTAATGACGTATGTACCAATACTCATGTAATAAATCTTATAAATAATATTTATGTCATGATAAATAAATGCTAATGTAATCGGTGTGACTAAGAGATCCAGCATTTTATTCTCCCTTCAACAGCATGTTCCTATTTGGAAAAATAAATTTATAAACATTTTAAGATTCTTAATGCATATAGCCACTGTTAAATTTGTTTTTAATCTTTTACTTATTTTTTTCAGCCCTTCTCCTGGGCATGTATGCCTGTACTAGTTTACTTCCTAATCTAAGATATACACTGACCTTTGTCTTCTAAGAAACTTTGACCTGGGCACAATGTACCAAGGGCAAAATTTGACATTTAAATTATCAAGTAATGTGTGATATTTACTAAATGTGTGAAAGTAAATTCCTCAGAGTGGAATTACTCTACCATCACACTCTTAGATTGAATGTCAAACATGTCGTGAATTTCTTTGCCAAGAAAGTGTCCTGGGGAAACAAAGTTCTCCTTACTCAAAAAAACATTTTAAAAGCCCCAGAGTTTTCAAATACTACTTTTTTTTTGTCTTTTTGAGACAGGGTCTTGATGTGCAGTTCAGGCTGGCCTTGAGCTCACTTTTGTAGCCCAGGATGGTCTCGAACTCACATTGATCCTCCTGTCTCAGCCTCCCAAGTGCTGGGATTACAGGAGTGAGCCACTACGCCCAGCAGCCACTACGCCTGGCTCAAATACTACTTTTTAAAGAAGATACTTCCACAAATTTGTGTTCATAGCTTATGTATCTGATACACAAATGGAAAGAATCATCAGTCAAGACAGCATACATGTATTTAACCTATGATATCAAATCATGGATCTTCCATGGATAAATTTTCAAAAGCTCAGAATTCCTTGAATTGTGCTCAATACTGAACTATGTTGAAGACTCCAACAGCAGTTGAAGACTTCGCTGTTGTCGTGGGTCATCACTGGGAACGGTTCTCATCATTCAGTAGAGTTGTGCAAATACTGAGGTCAGGTTAACAGAATTCTTAATGGCAGAGTTTATTATTATTATCCCATGTAGCCTTGCCTTTGCTCAAAACCAAATGAACAATACAAAACTAACATTGAAGTTAGAGTAAAGAACAATTCAGTCAATTAAAAAATTTCTTTTTGGTAGGTTTGTCTTGATACAAATTTAGTCTATACATGACAACAAATTTATTTTCTATAATACCAATAGATGATAGGAAATCTGCTCATAAACATAAAGTTCACCAAAAGTCTTATTCCTGCCGTGAATCTGGAATCAAACAAAAAAATTGTATGACCAGTTTACACTGTGAAAAGGTATCTCTTGTAATAGCCTCTAAGGTCTTAATATTTTGTTTTCCAGGCAATCCATTCTCCTTCCCACTCTCCTTGAACACATTATCAGCAGCTATATGGAAAAATGTGGCCAGGATGAATTTAACAGGAAAAGATATACACCCTCTTACAGTGATGCAAGATGCTTATTTTGAAAAGTCACTGACTGATTATAACTTCCTTATTAAGGGTTATGGCACCAAAGTTCAAGAAAACCATTAGGATAATTTGCTTTTTCTTTTTTTTTTTAAACAAAGATTTTTTTTTTCCAGTTGTTTCCAATTGCTCTGGGACACCTATCCCCTTGGCATAAAATATTTGAGAAAAACTGAAGCGGACCAAAAGGCAGTAATTATTTCATATGTGTGAATAAGAAAAGTAACTTATGAGATAATAAAATAATGAGGCAAAAGAAATATAAATAACTTTAAAGTTGAATTCACTTTGGATTTTCCCAGAATGTTACGTTGTCTGATACCATCCAGATTTGTGTTTACAGAACATGTTCTTTGTATGTGTGTTTTGGGGAGAATTTGTTTTCATTACCTGAGGTCTGAAGTACTTTCCTACTTGCCTCATTCTCCCCCTTTAATTGGCAATATAGTCTTACACTATCTGAATAACTCACAGCTTACATCTTCACAGGTGAGTGTGCTTGTTCATTCTAGCCTTCTGAGAAAGCAGGCCTACTTTTTTCTTTAGTACTCTGCCCTTTAGTTCTCCAGTTTAAAAAGGGGAAAGTTGCTGAAGGGACAATAAAGCCACAGTGTTCTCCCTTCTCAGTTTTAATAATGTGGGATCATGATTCACCAGAGGCTGGTGACTCGGGTTAGCAGAACACAGAAAACGTGGCCTGTGAATTATCACAAATCTCAGGGTTGCCCCAAGGAAGTGAGGTACCACCTGGCAAAGTCAAACCTCCTGTAGTTAGAAGAGACTATACTCAGACAACTGTAACTCCTTGACTTCTTCTGTGCTTAGGCAATATTTAAAATTGTGTAGATATGAAAACATGCAGAAATCCAGCAGCATATCAAAACTTGATGCTCAAATCTGATGGCCCAAGAAGAAACTTTTCTTTATTTGGCTTCACATTTAAAGTATTGTAATTAAAACAAACAAACAAACAAACAAACATCTATTTTCCAGATAGTACCTTCCACAGTAAGTCTTCCTTCTCCTCTCAAAGTGTCTCAAAGTGGTGAAAATTTAGGATTTACAGAGTCTTTGATCATCAGTCCTGCTAAACAAGGTAATGTCATCTTCATATCCTGCTGTTGAAAATTCGACATTCTCTAGTAACATGTAATTGTTCTCTTTGACATTTGGAGAAAGGACTTTTTCCTTAGCAGTGGATGTCAGGTCACTCCAGGTAATGTCAGTATTTTTAAAGGCATGCAGAAGGAAGATGCCGCTGATAATGGTGAAGAACCCACTCAAGGTGCCGATGATGTCACCAGCTTTCATGCTGGACCACTCTTGGAATAAGATGGCCGAGCAAGTCACTACCATGGATGTGAAGAGCACATAATAAATAGGAGTCACAAGAGATGTATTAAACGTGTCCAGGGCTTTGTTGAGATAGTTAATCTGTGTTGTTACTGAAAGCACAAGGACAGCCAGCAAAATAAAGACCAGCGGATTCTTGTAAATTGGCTTGTGGGCTAGTAGTTCTTTAATGGCAATTCCCAGGCCCTTGACAGAAGAAACTGAAAATGCTCCAATCATAGAGCAGATTGAAATGTAGACGAGTATATTGGTCTGCCCTTTCTTGGGAGCTACAATTAAAATCAGCACTAAGGAGATCACAGTTATGATCACAGCAAAGGTAACAAATCCTGTTAAAGAGAGAAAAGAATTATACTTTGGAAAATGTTAATTTTCAGAAAACATTATCCCTTTAAGAGCATAGGTGCTTTAGAAATAGAAGATTAAATTAAAAATGGTAATTTCTATTGGACAGCTTTCATTTTATATATTTTGGGGGTGTGTGTGTGCAAGATTTAATAAAAAACAGACAAAAATAGGAATGCTTGCTTTCCACATTTTCCAGGTTGGGAAAGTTAGCCTGGATTATGCAGGGCGTAATTCTAAGCTCCATCAGTGGAGCAAATACAAAATGCTATCTTCCTCCCAGATCAGACAGCTTTCATTTTATAAAAATCTTTCACAAACACATCATTTGAATATTGTCAATATTAGGTCACACAGGTACTGCCATTTAAATTTCTATTTAGGTTGAAAGCACCAGCTGGGCGTGGTGGCTCACGCCTGTAATCCCAGCACTTGGGAGGCTGAGGCAGGAGGATTGGTGTGAGTTCGAGACCAGCCTGGGCTACAAAAGTGAGCTCAAGGTCAACCTCAACTGCATAGTGAGACCCTGTCTCAAAAAGACAAAAAAAAAAAAAAAAAGAAAGCACCAAAATTTCACCATCAACATTATGCCTCTAGCCATCCCATCTCTCCCTTTCACTACCTAGAGGCCAACATGGATGGACACAAAAATAAGCACCTTTACTTTTTCATAAGAGTTGTAGTAAACAGATCTTACTGTGCAGTCAGGCTTGACTAAGCTCTGTTAGTATATTAGTACACTTATCACTTGGGTAGGAGAGAAAAGAACAGAATTAGAATGTTTAGGTGGACTTGCAGACCTGGGTCTCTCAATTTCATTTCCATGTCATGCAAAGAAGTGACTTCCTCTTCTTGGGGGGCATGGATAACCATCACGGTTGACCCCAATATACTTAAAATGCAACCTATTTTCCCATGAATGTTCAAGTGCTCCTTTAAAAAGTAGGAAGACAATATTGCACTGTGGGGAGAGAAAAACATTGAAATCATTATGGTCCAATCACTTTTGATTTCCCAGCAGCTTGGAAGTCATTCTGTGGCATCCCCACAAGCTGACCTGAATATGCTACATGACACTGTTAAAACTGGGTGAGTGGAATGCTCAGAATGAGGGCCGATCACCTCTGCCTCGTGGCTTTTACATCTGAAGAGCTATCAGACATTTAATATTCCTGTCACCTTCCCAAGGCCTGCCAAGAGGCTCTGTTCATTTGCAATTATCCCATTTCTCCTATAAAGCCACTCAAATGCAAGATTTTTCACATCTTACTGGCGTGATTCAGATTAAGTATCCCTTATCTGAAATACTGGGGAACAGAAGTATTTCAGATTTTAGATTTTTTTTCTGATTTTAGGAATATTTCCAGATAGATAGATAGAGATAGAGATAGAGATAGAGATAGAGATAGAGATAGAGATAGAGATAGAGATAGAGATAGAGATAGAGATAGGTAGAGATAGGTATCTTGAGGGAAGGAACCCAAATCTCAACATATAAATTTTTTATGTTTCTTGTACACCTCATATAGATAGCTTAAAGAAGGCTTACACCGTGTTTTTGGCAGGCTTGTTTTACTGAAATTCGAGTTATATACGGAAGTGTGAAATTTTCCACTTGTGATATTATACCAATGCTCTAAAATTTGAAAAATTTGAAGCATGTTGGATTTTCAGATTACAGGTGTTTAATCTGTATATTCAAAATATATGCCCACTGCTGGGGAGACAGCTCAGTAGAATAAGCTCGTGCCTGGCCATGTATTCTGGTGAGAGATATAAAAACAAAAATAAAACTCTGCTAGGATTCACTGAGTCATAAATATAATACAGTTGCTTTATGTGAACAGGAAACCACATCTACTTTCAGTGTTGACAAAAATGCCTAGATTTTCTGTTTCTACTACAATTTTTTATAGTCTAGGCAAGCGTTCTAACACTAAGCCACATCCCTAGTCTAAGAAAAAAAATTCTACCCCATTTTACAGAGTAAGATTCAGTGACCTGTCCAAAGCTTTTAAGGAGTCTCAGAATAATTTTGGGTTTTCTGTGCTATCACAGCTCAGATTGGTGTGAGCTTTTTGTTTTGAGGAAAATATGTAATTTTTCCCTGAAAATAAAACCTAGCTACTGGCTGGGAAGATAGCTCAGTAGACTAAGTGCTTGCCTGGCAAGCACAGGGTCTTGAGTTCAATCCCAGATACTGAAAAAAAAAAAAAAAAAAAACCTAGCTAAAAAATAATCAGCCTTGAAAAGTAGAGACTAAAAACTGTCAGCCCCAATCACCCCTTCCTTGCCTTACCTGCCATTCCTGCTCTTTCGCTCAGTGGCTATCCTGTAATGCAGCTGATTTGTAGTTTTCAAGGCAGATGACTTTCCAGCTAGGTCCTATTTTCAGGGAACCACGGAAGCAATATACTGCTTATAGTTTAACTGTCCTATAATAGTAAAATATACACAGAAGCCACACTCCTTACTGCTCACCTACCTTATGAGAACACTCAAGGCGCCAAGAGGGGTGACCAAGGTGGCAGGGGCAAATGCATATGCTGCAAAATTTGCAGCTTCTCCTGCTCCCACTGGAAAACAACAAGTTTTAAGTACATGATTAACTTACTTACTGGAAGAGAAAACCAAATGACCCTTGCAAAGCCATGGCCCTTACTTATCTCAATGACACTAAAAGATGTAGCTAAAAGGGATGATGTGACAGGTAATCTTTTTGTCCGTCCGTCCGTCCGTCTGTCTGGTACAGGGCCTCACTACGCAGATTGCATTTGTAGTGATCCTCCTGTATCCCAGCACTGGTATTATAGGTGTGCACCACCATACTCAGTTTCCAGGCTGACACAGCATGTCTGGGGTTCTGGGACATGGCATGTGATACCAGGAATTGAATTTGGGACCTTGCCAGGTAGATGCTTACACTACTGAGCTATCTCCCCCCCCCCATTCCAGCTAATCTTAATTGTTAGGCTGACTCGATTAAGAGACTCTTAGAGAGGTGAGCAGGTCACGGAGCACAACCCTCACCAGTGGATTAACCCATGGATATGCAACAGCTAAGTGTGTTGTGGAACATGGGGCTCAGCTGGACACGGGTCCCTGAGGGTGTGCTGGGGGAGATGTCTCCCTCCACAGAAACACGCCTCTGCCATGTCCTTCTGCCATGGTATTTCTGCTTGGGGACCAGTTAATCACAGACTGAACCCTCCAAAACTATAACCAAACAAATTTCCCCTCCTTTACGTTGTGTTGTCAGCTATCATGTAGTACTGGTGAAAAGTGGACAAATAATTTAACCTTGCTTTTTAAATAGAAGGTTGGTATTGAAAGATTCAGGTAAGGTATTATTTGCTTTGTGATAAAAACTACTGAAGACTGAAAAATACACATTTGAAATGACTTTCAAGAGACACTTTGAAAGTTACCTGAATGATGAAAACGTATTTGGTCATGCTGACAAAACTGAGCAGAGATGGCTTTGGAGGAAGCAAGGAACTAGTCTATTTTCTCAAGAATACCTACTGTCTCACAAATTCACAGCAATAAGGAATTTGTAAAATTAGAACACTCTGTGGCTATTTAGCATCTAGGTGGGACATAGTCAGGGAACCCGGTAAAGCCAGGCATGTTTGAATTGCAGATGTGCCACAGCTCAGTAACAGTACCTGTGTCACTTCAGAAGAGCTAAGCAGCTACTGTGCAATCATAAAATGTGTTCTTTTCTAACTGTAATCTTTTTTTTTTTTTTGTATTTTAGAAACTCTAGACTTACTAGAGTGAGAGAAATCCTTCTAAGAACTGGGCTGCTGTACAGGAGCCAAACTGTTTTACGGATCACAACTGGACACTTGCCCAGGGAATGCAATACTACATATTGGCAAACTACACCAAGAAAGGAAACAGAACTCCATTTTCCCTTTCTTTGGTCACTCCCCGCCACCCAACCTACATAGGTACTGGCATTAAGAAAATATCATAAAACAAATCTAAAACTGACAACAGAATAATTAAGAAGCTGCACTTGTAATGAGACCCAGAATTTTCTTTAAGTATTAAGCCTTTCTTGAATACTTAATATCATTTATATTTTGATATTAAAGATAGTAGTCTAGCAAAACAGTGGCCTCACGATTATATGCCAGTATATCTGTTACTGGACAACTCTCTACAGTTTAACACTGGAATCACATTTTTCACATGGTGAAAACAAAATTGTAAATGTAGACAGAAAATGTTCTTGCAATATTTTCATTCCAGGGAAATAGTCCATTTTCTCAGGAATAGCTGCCTTGTAAACTATTGGCAACAAAGAATTTGTAAAATTGTAGATCAGGAGATAAAAGTAAAAGTGGAAAAAGAGAATTGCTCAGTATGTCTCAAACCTTCCTAGTATAGTTCTTGCCATGTTATTGAAATAAGATAAAAAAGTAGATGTAAAAGTATCTTTAGAATTGGAAATCCTATGTAAATTTAAATTATTTCCATCCATGATCCTTTTAGAGTCATTATCTATTAAGGAAAAGGTACCAAAGATCCTTCTTATAATAAGATCTGACATATACTCAAATACATTATCTGTTTCTGTTTTTTTGAGACAGAGTATCGTTCTGTATTTTAGACTGGCCTTTGCCTCAATATGTACCACAGACTAGTCTCAACCTCACGGCAATCCCACTGCCTCAGCCTCCCGAGTCCTGGAATCATAGGGGCACTACCACGCCTGCTATTTGTTTCTGGAAGCTTTATGATTTCTGACTGCAGAGGAAAATTATCTGCAAGGGGTATGAAACTACAATTTATAGTATCTTTTCCTTGGAAGTTTCAGATTTTTTTAAGCTTTAAGTACAACATTTTATTAAAGACCTAATTTACACATATCATTATTAAATTTGCATTTTTGTAAGAAAAATAGCATTGTTAATTCTAAGCTGACAAAGCATTATCTGAATATTTTCTTTTTGTTTTGCATTATTTTGTGGATCTTTACAACCTACAAGTATGCACTATTTTTCTAAACACTGACTAAAATTACTTTTATGCATAAATTAAATTTTGTCTTGTCAGAGGAAAAAATCTGAAGGTAAACAGTAAAAATAGTTAAAAATCACTCTTCACAACAGTGGCATTGGCTGACATAGGTAGAGTTGACTACCAGCTTGAGTGATTTATGCATATTTCTCAGAATAATATTTAATTTTATTTTACATGCTAGCAGCATCTAGTGTCATTCCTTATACACTTACTTCTCAGAATGTGGCACTGAACTTGGCAAAAGGAATAGACAATTACATTGTGGAGAAGGGGATGCCATCTCAAGATTAGGACTCCACAGACACCACTCAATTTTGGATTTAAGAAAATTCAGAAGAAGGTGGCAGGAAAGTGAAACACTGCCAGATGTATGGACATGACACAGACATTCAGAGCAAGTCTGGGAAGAGGGAAAGTTTATACCACCTTCATCTTCTCCTAGTTTTTTCCAGTGCTACCAGCCAGAGATTCCTGGATTTATTGATATTTGGTCCTGTTAAGGAAAAGGTACCCCTTCCAGAGAAAATCTGTACTTAGGAAAGTCATAGATTCAAATTAGGAGCTTGGAAAACACAGGAGAAAAGCACTTCTCTCAGTTCTTATGGAAATAAAATATGAGGCACTTGTGATGAAATACAGCCTATCACTAATTAAAGGTATATCGGCAGTGCAGTAAAGAGATAGGAAAGATAAAAGAAGCCTTTATTAACTCCAAAGACCTGGAGAGGATTGAGGGCAGATGGGTCAGATCCTCTGGCCTGAGACAAAGATAGCTGGGGCTTTACGGACTTTTGTTGAGAGTAGAAATTGAGGAGGATGTTTAGAAATGTCTGAGGAGAAATATGTGGGGTCTTTCCTATGGCTGGAGGAAAGGTGAAAGGAAATTGCACCCTGGGCTGGGTTGGAGGAGAGGGGAGGTGGTCTCTGAGAAGATAACCTCCTGTTTTTAAGAGCTTCAGCCATATTACATGACCACCATAATAATTCAGCCATTCATACTAGGGCCAGAAGCTATCAAATATCAACTATTTCCTTTATATTCCGTGACACTACTGACCATACAAAGATTAGAGAAAAGTGTAATATAATGTGACATGTCATATGATATCCTATCCATACAAAATTTTAGATTTAAATTCCATTCTATATCAAAAGAAAAATTATTTAATGTTAAAAACTTCATGTAGGGGTTCAATGCCTGGCACCACTGGTTGCACCAGCCCTGCCGCTGGACCAACGAGTCAGGGTATAGGGGTGCACAACTGCAATCCCAGCACCAGGGAGGCTGAAAATACCTCCCTCATGATCACCATGAGTCCAAGCTGCATAGTGAGACTTCTACCAAATAAATAAAACACCAGTGAACAAACAAAATTAATGTAATATACTTATAATTTTATAAGCAAAATCTATTCGCACTATTAAGAACTTACTTGATAGTAATCCGGCCCACCATAGCCACTCCTTGAGGTAAGAATGCCCACCATCTCCTAGGAAAAACAATAAATATTACATGTTCAATTAACAGAAGGGTAGAAAATTGAGCGACAACAAAGGCACTAGATTATGCTTAAAAAGACAAGGTTCAACTGAACAAATCTGAAGTCTTTGGAATATTTTAGTCATTTTAAAAGATCTTTCAAGACCCAAATCGCACCTCTGGGAGCTGAGCCTGCACGCCCGCCGCGGGTAAGCTCCCTGCGCCCGTCTGCCCCGCCTCTGCGTTCCCGCGACTAACTTCCTGTTCCAGCCCAGACCCAAATCGCACCGCTGGGAGCTGAGCCCGCGCGCCGGCTGGGTCAGAATCCTTGGCCTGCCTTCCCTTTCCCCTGCCCCCCCCTTTTTTTGAACCCCTCCAGCCCAAGCTCCAGCACCAAACCCATTAAATAACCCGTTTGGCAACCAATCTGGTCCACGAGCCTACCAGGACTACTCAATCCCAAAGCTCCACCTCCACCTACAGACCACATCCACCAGGATTCACAAAAGCTAGCAGCCAGAGCCC
>PVJA010038768.1:0-19572 GCA_004027025.1 Myocastor coypus
TTTTTTTTCTTTTAAATCTAACCATAATTCAAATATTTTCAGAAGTTTCTCTTCTTGGATTTTAAAAAGCTACAAGGCCAGTGTGTAGCTAACTAGTTAAAACTCACTATGTAGCGCATGCTGTCCTCAAACTCATGACCATCCTGCTACAATTTCCCAGGTGCTGGGATTGCAGATGCAGCTACCATACCAGACTCACTATTTTTTTAAAAAAAATAGTTCTTCAGCCAGGTGTGACTATGGACTTTCATAGAATGACACTAAAGCTATGATGAAAAGGCCATTTAAAAAGCAATATGAGGGGCTGGGGATTTAGCTCAGTGGAATAAGCGCTTGCCTGGCAAGCATAAGGGCCCGAGTTCAACCCCTGGTTCCACAAAAAATAAATAAATAAATAAATAAAATAAAAAATAAAAAGCAATATGATAGGGCTGGCCAGATAGCTCAGTGGATTAAGGTGCCTGCTTAGGCAGAAGCAGGGATGGGGATGCAAACCCTGGTCTGCCTTGCCAGGCCCTGCCCCTGGGGCATCTGAGATGGTGACTGAGACCGGGCCTGGTGGCACTTGGTGTGCACCTGTAATCCCAGTTCTTGGGAGGCTGAAAAAAGGAGCATCACTATGAGTCTGAGCTGTGTAGTGAGACCCTGTAGACACTGTACTAAATACACATAAATAAATAAACAAAAAACAATATGATATATGGTAAAAGAAAAAACTTTTAAGCAAAAAGGCTATAGCTCAGGCAGGGGATATAACTCAATGGCACAACACTTCCCTGGCAAGTCGGTGGTCCTGAGTTCAATTCACAGTACCAAAAAGGTTTTTGCTGAAATAGCTGAGTACATTCTATTTAACAAAATATTTGTATTTGTGACATGCAGTTTATGCATGAAATACTGAAAAGCATGCCAATGGAAGAAAACTAACTTTAGGTTTGTGACTTATATTCACAGAATTTGAGCCTATTAAAATAAAACTGCTTAGGGGCCAGGGAGATAGCTCCATGGCACAAGTGCCTGCCTGGAAAGTTCAGGGTCATGAGTTTGAACCTTAGTCCTGCAAAAAAAAAATAAATAAATAAAATAACTAAGAATAAATAAAAAAATAGAACTGTTCACTTTTAAAATATTGAATTAAATTCTTTCAACCTAAGTTGTCTGAGTCTTCAATTTTATAAATGGGATGGGGTTGTTTGCTTATTTATTTTTTAAAGGCATGGTCTCCCTATGTAACCCAGGCTGGCCTCCAAACTCACAGTGCTCTTCCTGTCTCAGACCCAATTATATGTATGCACCATTAGACCTGAATATAAATAGGTTTAACTCACATGGCTAATCCTCAATCTTATGATATTAATATAAAATAATCTGAAGATCTCCTTATACAAACCCAAAAATAGAAAGAAAGAAAGAAAGAAAGAAAGAAAGAAAGAAAGAAAGAAAGAAAGAAAGAAAGAAAGAAAGAAAGAACACTACCTTACATTCAACCCAACAACTAAAAGAAAATAGGAAACCTCAACTGGTAGCATAGAAGCTGAGTGCTGGCTGCTGACAGATCCAGAGGTCCATCTAAATATCCCCGCAGTGTTTTCCAACAAAACTCAGAAACAGACCCAGCAGTAGGAAGTCTCCACGATGCCTCAAAATAAAATGATGAATCCGATGTTGTTAAAGAAGAGAAGTGACTTGCCTCTTCAAACAACCACTAGACTTGCTGTTTTTATGTTCCATCTCTAAGCTGTGATCAGCCAGCCAAACATTCTAGCATTTTCTCCTCTCCTGAAATCCCTAATGCCTATAAGAGTTAGCTGGCAAAATGAAATCAGCACACCAACCAAATCTGGGTTAATTCCCCCCAAAACTTAACCGCCCCAAATAATTTTAAAATAAATTAACAAAAAGCTGCTTTGGATCTAGGATAGGAAAAAATAAAGCCAAAGGATCAGCTATATAGTTACTCCCTAACATATAGAAAAAATTACAGAATAGACAGAAAAATACTTCCTATATTAAGAGTTAGTTGACAAAGAAAATGAAACTGTGAAACATATTTAACAGAGTTACACACATAGACACTGACTCAAGGGGAAGAAATAAAGATAATGAGCTAAAAAAACAAATGGCTAGATTTCTACAAAGAGTTGCAGAGTTTAGTAATACTATAGCACAGTACTTTGCAAAGCCTTTTAGAATCAGCAACCATCAGATACTAAGAATCTCAA
Source organism: Myocastor coypus (assembly GCA_004027025.1). Classification (NCBI taxonomy): domain Eukaryota; kingdom Metazoa; phylum Chordata; class Mammalia; order Rodentia; family Myocastoridae; genus Myocastor; species Myocastor coypus. The sequence goes on from PVJA010038768.1 coordinate 2,223, forward strand.
GTAAGAACCAGCCAGATAGTTCAGTGGATTAAAGCACTTGTTTAGGCAGATGCAAGGACCAGGGTGGATCCTTGGCATGCAGTGCCAGCCCTGCCCCTGGGGCATGCTGAGACAGTGAATGAGACTGGATGTGGTGGCACATTCCTGTAATCCCAGCCTTTAGAAGTCTGAAAACAGGTGAATCACCACAAGTCCGATCTGTGTAGTTAGATCTGTACTAAATACATTAAAAAAGAAAAAAAAAGATTTTCAAGTAGAAGTAAAGGTACTACACAGAACTAAGGCTATTTTCAGTCTAATTAGCTGGTCTCAAATTCTATCAACAAAGTCTAACATACAGTAAATACTCAGTGACTATTTGATGAATAAGGGAATTATCATAAAGCTGACCCTTTTCCTCATAAAGATGCCTATGCAGTCGTGTATCAAAACTGAAACAGGGCTGGGGAGATAGCTCAGTAGAATAGGCCCTTGCCTGGCAAGTGCAATATCCTCAGTTCAATCCCCAGTACTGCCAAAAAAACTGAAACAAGCAAGTGCCTCCTGGCTCCCTCACACACACACTCACACAGTGGACCCCAAAAATCAGACTTCAAAGCACTTGATCCTCCCTTTTCCTTGGCTGGCTTAACTAAACCCCTAGAGATTTTACAGCTTTGTCCCCGCTAAAAGTCACCTTCAAGTTGTGCAGAGTTGCGCAAAAAGGCTTCAGGAGACAGACCTTTCTTACCTTGAGTTCTCTGGAGCTTCTATCTTCTTTCAACTACCATTTATCGACTGTCCTGGCTCTGCATAGGCAACAGAATTTTTTAAACTTAATGACTCTGGAGCCAGCAGGATGGCTCAGTGGTTTAAAGCTCCTGCTTAGGAAAGCTTAGGTGGCTGCAGGGACCGTGGTTCGATCCCGGCACCACATGCTGCACCAGCCCTGCCCTTAGAGCAGGCTGTGCCAGCCTTTAAAAAAAAAAAAGCAGAGGTTAAACTTAATGACTCTGAGCTGGGTACAGTAGGTTGTGCCTGTAGCACCAGCTATTGAGGACTCTGAGGAAGATAACAAATCTAGGCACTCAAGCCCAGCCTAGGCAATATAACAAAACTCAACCTGAAGATAAACAAAATTAATGACTATATTATTAGGCATATCTATATATGTGAAAATTTGGGGATATTGGTCTAATTTTTTTTCCAGTGAATACTACATGAATCTGACTAGGTATGATACATGATCACTCTGCCCAGTGAATAGGCAACTACTCAACAAGAACAAGAAAAACACAGCTATTAATTTGTAAGTGAAGACATTAACCACCGTGAGTAGGAGTTGTGTCTATAAGAGCTGTATTTATTTTTGAGCATTATTTACTTAAAGTTCTTTAGGTCTGTTTTAAAAATGGATGAACTGTTGAGAACTTTTAAGGGATGATGGTAACACAATTAAGTATAAATAAAAGTCTATGACAGTCAGGTACAGTAGAATATGCCTATGATCCTGAGAGGGTGAGGCAAGAGTAATGAAACAGAAGTTCTAGATACAGATAATCCACAAACCACAGTCAACTTGAAAAAGAAACACATGAAATGTCAATAGTGGTGACATCAACCAAAGGAAACAGGAACACTTCTCACAGTACAGATGCCTTTTATTCCACCTAGCATGCAAATAGTACCTTCTACTATCAAGATGGCTTTTACTTATTTATCCCTTTCAACAAACTTCCATAAATCATAAGAACATGTTTTTAACATAATTTGTTTCTGTCAATTGAAACGTAGTCATAGGCAACTAAATGCTCTCTCAAGAGTTTAATTATTGAAATCATTAACTGTTGCATATGAAGAGAAAAAAGATTTATGTGTACAATGAAATATATGAATAAGTAAATGCATTAATATTTTACTAATGACTATTGACATATGCTGAAAAAGCCTACATGTCAAATACAGCTAGAATCTTCTTACACATCCAAGAAGTCTTGCCTATTAAATCTGGAAACCTCTTATGTCAGAGCCACACTCTCGTCTCCCCATTTCAACTGGATTGAAGGGATCTGTGCTGACAGTGAGCTCATTAAGAGATACAACCACACCCAACAGCAGCACACTAGCTCCCAACAGCAAAGGAACAAATGACTCACAGTGCCTTCTACTTTCAAGTCATTCATGTACTACATTTAGCTTTTACGACCTCGCTGGAATGAAAGTTACAAATCCAAGAAACAAACAACATACAAAATACTCATGGGGATGAAGCAGGAGTCAGAAGTACAGATTTTTAAAAAAAGAAAAAAAGCACAATTTTGAGATTTGTTATTCAAGGCATTCCAACAAAATTGGTAAGTAAAAAGCTGAACTGGGAAACATCACTTCTTATAGATATTCCATCATTTCACTGTTAGACTCACAAGTTAAGGAGCTTCCTATTATTCGAGATAATACAAAGGAAGCTTTACAACAGGAAAGGAAAAAGGTGGTGAGGAAAGTGTTCCTTTCTGGTAGCAACAAACCTGTAAACAAGGACACTATTACTCCCAAAATGGGAGAAGACAGTTCATAATGGAGGGACAGAATAAAGCTTCATTTTCTACTGGCCAACTTCATATCCTTAGCCTACTTCTATAGAAAAGCAGCTGATTAACCCCAAAACTCTACTCCCACAAAAAAGATTGGAGTTGTGCACGAAGCTGGAGTCTTTACAATGGGAAATATTCAGAAAACAGACGCCTGAACAACTATTGCAAGGGAGACTATTAAATTGCTAAATTCACACAGCGCAAACAGATATTAATACTTTTAAGCTAGAATTCAAAGAAAAAAACCATTTACACAATCTGACTTTATTCCAATTGCCAACACAGACTTTTTAAAAGCCTATTTGATGTTATACAGTTTAACTAGATTCAACTTATGCTAGGTATAAGTTCACATATTATCTTTAAAGTGATAAAAGGGAGTGGGCTACCTGAAATTTGAACATGAACTTCACAGCAATGTACACAGGTTGTTCTTGCCTTTTCTTATTCTTTATTGGAGTGAAGTGAGTGGAGCTAAGGGTCCAATACTTACTAGTGGTCCAAAAAAAAAGATAAATTATACTTTGACCTCTAATTCATAGCTTCTATTTGATAACTACAATTCATTGTGCATCTATTTTGCATATATCTGCCTAAATAACACAGAGTATTTGCCTCCTAATACACACCCAAACATATTTCTGCCTCTTCGTAAATGAAAAGAGTGCTCTAATAATAGCATAGATACAAGGACTAGGAGCTTGAAGATTGGCACTTCCACCATTAGAAAAGGAGCAAGAGGACATTCTTACAAAAAGATGTGAACAAAGTCAAGAGATAGGAAGCTAACAAAGCCAAAGCCTAGGTAGCAAAAAAAAGGTAGAGAAGAAAATAAGGAGCATGAAAGGTTAGGCTGGATTCAAACTATGAAAGGCTTTCAATACCAAAGCCTGCAGCCTTAAGCTTTATTCTCCAGGCAACAGATAGCATAGGGTTCTCAATGGAGAGATGACCACTATAAACTGCCAAATATAGAATTCCACGGATAAGCAACTATGTTCCACTAACATTTCATTATGCCTTGTCATTTATAACCCTTAACTACCAAAATATGAGGCTAGGATGTCGATGTCATGTCTATCCCCATATATTTCTTCAGACAAGAATCTATATTTCATTGCTTACCACCAACTTTCTAGAAAGGCTCTTTGTCTTGCTACCCCATTTTATCAAAAACAAACAGCAAAAACCACAGGAAAATGACTTTTCTAACACTTGCTTAAGCAAGCTAAATCCAATAGGTACATAGCCTTACTGTACAGAACAGCACTGTTTGTTGCAGTAGGAGGCTACTTTGTTGTGGCTTTTGTGATGCTGTGGACTGAACTCAAAGCCTCAGGCAAGCCTGGTGGGCACAGCCTCCAGCCCCAGAAACTATCTGTTGGAAAGGCAACCAAAAGGAAGACCCGGAAAATTCTCTCCATGTCCTAGAGCACTTATCTGAATAACTTTTATCCCAATTTCCTCGCCACTTTCCTCAAATAAATTCCTTTTACTACCATAACTACAAGCTTTCTTTCATTCACAGAGTTAGAAAATTTGCCCAATAGTTTTTATTTATAACAGACTGCTAACTCTCCCGAGGCCTAGTCTAGGCTTTCAGTGGTTCTCAACCTTTCTAATGCTGTGACCCCACAACACAGTTCCGCATGTTGCAGTGACCCCAAACCAAAAAGTAATTTTGATGGCTACTTCAAAACTGTAATTTTGCTACAGTTATGATTCAGAATGTAAATACCTGATATGCATTATGTATTCTCATTGCTACAAATCAAATATAATTTAAACATAGTGACTAATCACAAAAACAATATTTAATTATATGTTGAGAAATATTTATTACTAATTCCAATAAATAACATTTCACCATGGCATAGCATGGGTTTAAATATAATAACAATTCCAAATAAGTAACATTTTCCGATGGCTTTAGGTGATCCCTGTGTTTTGCTCATTCGACCCCCACCAGGGTCAAGACCCACAGGTTGAGAACCTCTGTTCTAGGACTTCTCTAGCTGCACTCGTAGCAGCTTTTGTGTCCTGAAGACTAGTAAAGCAGCAGTGCTCCCTGAGACCATTGTAGGCAGCTGAATTAGTTAGAAATATTGCAGGCAATCAGACAGGGCTAGGCCCTCAAGGAGCCAGCACGGAAAACAGGATGCCTTGCAACTACGGGAGTGACAGACACTCCCAATGTGGGTCAGACTTCAACACAAAAGATCAAACAAAAGCTTACCTCCCTAAAATTAAGCATCCTTGGTATTGATAATTACCTTGAGGAAGCCGGGAAAAGCCACTAATCCAACAGACAGACTCAAGCAACTGCTCTCTGCTTCCTTGGCTGGCTGCCTCTGTCACCATTTTTCTTGCTGTTCCACAGCCAAGAACTGGATGCTCTCTGCTCTGTTCCACTCATTCTTGGGTCAGCCGAATATGGACTGAAACCTCCACAAACTGTGAGCTAAATAAACCTTTCCTTCCTTCAGTTTGAATGTTGGGTATTTGTCCCAGCAATGAGTAAAAAGTAACTAAGACATTCCTAAGTCATTCTTCAGTTTTAGAGAACACGAACTCATCCCAGGTATCTTTCAGGTTGGGAGTTTCATTGCCCTATATCAAGAAGACCTGCTCTGTGTACCCTGCTCTGTGCGCCCTCAGCCTTGCTCCCCGGCCAGGGGAAAACCAGGAAAATAACAGCTGCTGTGGATATAATGAACAGCTTGGCGTGGTGCCTGAGGCAGGCATCCAGAGATGGTCTGCTTTTCAACTTCAGGTCAAAGGTGCGTAGAAATTGACAAAAGATGCCAATGTTGTTTCTAAAGAATTCATATAGTACACCGTATGAATAAAGGTCACTTCTTGAATTCCTTCCCCTTATGTTTAAAATTATAAAACCCTTATAACTACTCTATGTGCTGTCTGAGGTCTGAAATCAAAGGCTAGCAGTCATCCTTTTACATACAAGGCACAGAATAATAATTAAAAATGAATTGTTGAATTGAGGCACACACTCAGCTACATTACCACTTTTCTTCCTATAGTGCCCTCACAAAGCTTCCATTATTACATTAGTGATTACCCTTGTCTGTCTTCTTACCTCAAAGACACTTAACTAACACATCTGTTCATAGCCAAAGGAAATACAATTAGCATGTCAAAGAAATATCTGGGGCTGGTGAGATAGCTGGGCAGATTAAGTGTCTGCTTAGGCAAGCGCAGAGACCAGGGTTTGATCCCCAGCACCACATGCCATGCTGGCCCTGCTGAGCCAGCCACTAAGACCCAGGACAATCTTGTAATCCCAATACTGGGGAGGCTGAAAACAGGAAGATCATTATGAATCTGAGCTGCACATTGAGACCCTTAATATACTGTACCAAATATAGAAAGAAAGAAAACCAAGCAAGAAAGAAAAAATATCTACACTCCCATTTTTATTGCAAGTGCTATTCAGAACAGCCAACATATGAAACTGGCCTATGTGTACACCAACAGTTAGTTACATGCATAAAGAAAATGTAGCTATCAGAAGCCCAGTGCACTGGCATATACCCAGAAACTCAGAACTCTGGGAGGCTGAGCCAGAAAAATTAAAAGTTCAATCCTTATTACCACTACCTCCCAAGAAGTGGTATATATAGCGTTTGCAATGGAATACCATTGAGTCACATACACACAACCCAGAATCCTATCATTTGTGGCAACACACATAAACCAAAGGAATATATTAAGTTAAATAAGCTAGCCATAGAAAGACAAATATTGTTTGGTCTCACTCTTATGTGAAATAGAGAAAAAAAAAAGTTGATCTCATAGAAATAGAAAGAATGGTGGTTTACCAGAGGCCTAGTTGGTTAAGGGAAAGGTAGATTGGGGAGACGGTGGCCAAGGAATATATAATTACAGAGAGATAGCAGGAATATTTTTCCAATGTGTTCGGAATGGGCACATACATAGCAACAGAAGTAGACAAGGGATTGCCAGGATGAAGGGAAGGGAAATGGGTAATAATTGTTAATGATCATGGAGTTTCTTTCATATGTGATAATGACCTGAAATTAACTGTGGTGACCACAACTCTACAATCATACTTTAAAGGAGTAAGTTGTATGATATGCAAATTAGATCACACAAAGATCTTTTAAAAATAATAGTTACAGATATAGCTCAATGGTATGATTTGTACTTAGCAGCATGACACCCTAGGTTCAATCCTTGGCACCAACCTGTTTCACACAAGAAAATACACGCATCTAAAAGCAAAAATTTCTGAGAATGCAAAATGATTATGGGAGAGTTTGGGCTATAGAGCTACCATGATACCAATAACTACTATGGTTCCAACTGGGGAAGAAAAAAGTTTAGAGAAAAATAAGTGAAGAGTTCCATTCATAGAAAAATGTTTATGGTCATTTAGAGTGTAAGCCATATCTTATATATCATACAGCTTTCATTAATCAGGCCAAAACGTTTTGAGGAGCACTGTAGTGAATTACAACCAGTATAAAAATTGAAGGCAATGTTTGCATGTAAAAGCTCTTTGACCAAATGACAACATAACAATTTCTCCTAGCACCATTATGTCAAACATCCAACAGCTTTATGTTGACATCAACTAACAAGGTCAAACACTGTCTACCATTTAAATTGCTAAATGCCTTCCCTTGAAAAATATATCAAAGGGCACTGTTAAGCAAAAGCAAGGGAAGCACATCAAAAAAACCTCTGTAGACAAACATGCTACATATTTCAGAGTACATGAAAGTCTTATTAACAGGTACAATTTTATATTTTTATGTGCACACTTAAAATTAGTCTTTTAAAATGATTAATTCATAATCTAAGAAAATGTTCCAGAAAAAAACAAACAAACAAACAAACGGTATCTTCATTTGGGAAAAAGTCCTTTCAATGTCTGTGCTATTCTAGGATAGCTAAATTCTAGGATAATAAACTCTATCACTTCCATCAGTCTGTGCAGAAGAATCTAATCTATTTACTACAACAGCTTTATTTATAAATAAATAAATAAATAAATAAATAAATAAAACAGCTTAGCAACATTTCTCCTGAACAACTCTAGGAGACAAATGTGGGTCATAGACCTGCTTTTCCAATCAGCACAAAAGGCCAGCAGCCCTTGGTCTTTGGTTTCCATCTGAGGGAAACAAATGACATCAGGGTTAGAAGGAAAACTTCTTTTTTTAGGGGGGAAGGGGTATTGGGAATTTAACTCACAACTTTGTGCTTGCTGGCAGGCACCGGGCCATATCCCCAGACCTAGGAGAAAATCCTTTCCTAAGCAAATACAATGTTTTTTCCTACTCACATTTTCTTTTGGAACTAATAGCCTTTAGATAGTATAGGCTTTCTAGGCAACAGTAGTCTGGGAGAGGAAATGAATCACAGAAAGTAGTCAGGATCCTAATATTTAGTTACCTAATGATCCAAATCTGGAGGCTAAAGGTAAATCAAAGAAATCAACTCTCTCTGTCACCACCCAGAGAACTACAGAAAGGAATAAGGATAAACAGAAAACGAATTAGTCTTCTAAAGGAAAAAATAAAATAAAACAAACCTTCATGTCCAACTTCCACATGTATGTCTCAATACATATATAGGGGCAGAAGAGGGGGTGAATCCCTTCCTGCCCATGACAAACAGCCATGGCTAAAACCTCTACACTCAAAGAAAAAAAAAAAAATAACTAATTTGATCATAATTTTAAGAGATTAAAAACCCAAAAACCAAGGTTGAACTATTTATCTTTATGTTTAGGTGCAGGGACGCATAGCCAGCCACGTAGACATCTGATTGGACAAAAATATGATCTAGTGCTAACAGGCAAGGCTGTCTACTTCTTGGTCTCTCCATATAGCATTCCTTGCTCTCAGGTATAGGGACTGACCCCTGTAAAAGGGAGGTCACATGGCCTATTATCAGAGTAAGAAAAAGTATCTGAGTAAGAGCATTTTTTTTTTTTTTTTTTTTTTTTAATGGGCAGCTCCAAGAGAGAAAGTTGGGAGAAGATTAGCCATATTTTTAGGGATTATGGTTTGCTTTGGGGAAAAGGAGTCTGGTTTCTATGACCTGCTTTGGAGAGGACCAATTCTAGTTTCTGTGGCTTACACTCAGAGAGAATCAGAGATGAAACTGAAAGGCAGAAGATCACAGAGAAACTCAGCTTCTGACCTTTTTTCTGACGGAACATTTTCTGAGCCCCACAACCTGCAAAGGGTTTTAAAGTAAAAGGGTTTCTACTTACTAAGATATTTTTGAAATTTGTAGAATTTAAGTATTAATTTTTGTTGGTTTGCAAAAGTACATTTGTTAGCTGAGCATGGTGGTGCACGCCTGTAATCCCAGCACTTGGAAGGCTGAGGCCGGAGGATTGGTTTGAGTTCAAGACCAGCCTGGGCTACAAAAGTGAGCTCAAGGCCAGCCTGAATTTCATAACAAGACCCTGTCTCAAAAAAGACAAAAAAAAAAAAAAAAAAAAAAAAGTATATTTGTTTACAACTGTCATGGTAAAAACTAAAGTTAATTATATAAATATATAACACTGACAATCTTATATAATCCCACCCCTCAGAGATAACCACTATTAACACTTTAAAAATCCAGTGTTTTGCCCAGTGTAGCGGATCCACAGTGGTATCACACATAAATACCTTCTCTACGTTCAGATCCACGAGAGATACTAAAATGTTCTTTAGAGTTTCCCTGCCTTAGCATTCACCTACCCTCCCTGACAACCCCTGTGACAAGCACCTGATCAAAGGAAGACACTCAGTTACACCTACCTTTGTCTACTGCTGAGTAGCTATTACTTTCCCATCAGATCATTCCTCTTTGGCTCTAAAATTTACCTGTTTTTAAATGTTTACCCTTAACATAAGGTAGCCAGGCATGAACTCAGTACTGTGGGCCAATCATAGTTGTCCAAATCACACTGTGACTCATACTAAATATGCTACCAACTGAAGCCCCTCAGGTAGTTTTCATTTTACTTTCTACTAAACCATGTCACATCTATGTACAATTACATTATTTTTTTGGTGGAATCTTATTATGGATTTTAACATCAATGAATAATACATCTTCATCAGTTCAGTCCACCCTTTCTGTTGGAGAGCTTTTTTTCAATCTCAGTTGGAAAATAACAATATTCAACTGTGTGATTTACTACCATTGCCATCTTAAGGTCATACATGGATTTGCAAAAATGCTAAATATTGCTCAGCGACACAAGGAAATGCAGCATGAAGATGGTGCTGGACACAGGAGCCTACATGTGATGAAAATGTGCCTAGAGCTAAACATACATGAGATGATCACAAGTAAAACAGAGAAAACCCAAAATGATCTATGGATTACATCAATGTCAATATCCTCGTGATATTTTACTACTGTTAATGTTGCCACTGGGGGGAAAGGGTATTAAGGGCACACTTACTCTCTCTGCAGTATCATGTAAAATTAGAGATGAATCTATGATTCTGCCAAAATTAAAAGTTTAATTTAAAAAAGTCTTTAAAAAAATAGTGTCTGACCCATTGCTATGATTTTCCATCATCTGCTCTTTCCATGGTCACTAACATTAGAACTTTCCACCATTACACATCTTTGTTCTTTTTATTAAGATTCTTTGGGGGTTTGTTCGGTCAGCTATAAATTCAGCTAAGTGAAAAAATACACAGTTCTCGTTTACAAAGAAAGCATCAAAATCTTGGTTCAGTATTTGCCGCCTTAACTTGAAATGTTCCGATTTTTCAAAAATAACTTAGTTTTACAAAGGTACAGCACTATCCAATAGAAACACATGAGCAGCATAGGTAAAGCCTAGTTGCCACATTAATAAAAAGAACAGATGAAATTAATTTTAATAGCATATATTACTTCACACAACATATAAAAATAATTTTATATATGTAATCATTTTAATATGTAAATAATCTAGTTTACTTTGTCCTTACAACACATCTCAGTTCAAATGAGGTACTTTAAAAAAAAGACAGGGACTGGCCACGCATGGGGCACATGCCTATGATCCCAGCACTTGGGAAGTTGAGGCAGGAGGATCACTGCATATTCAAGATCAGCCTGGGCTACAAAGTGAACTCAAGGCCAGCTTTAATTGCACAAGGAGACCTTGTCTCAAAAAGACAAAAAATGAAAAAATAGAGACAGGGACTCACTTTGTAGTGCAGGCTGGCTTGGAACTCATAGCAATACTCTTGCCTCAGTGTTCTGGTACTGGAATTACAGGCATGTGCCACCAAAGTATGTCAAATGAGATACATTTTAAGTCACAAATAGCTGAGTATTACCATACTGACTGGTTTGGTTACAGTGTTTTGCTCTATTAGCAGTTCCATAACCCTATTCAGAAGATGGTAAAAATACTCTACAACTATCTTTTCCTCAAAAATCTTTGTGCATGTGTGGGTGCATTGTGTGTGTGTGTGTGTGTGTGTGTGTGTGTGTGTGTGTGTTGCCTGGGATTAAACCCAGGCCCTCCAGCATGGTAGGCAAGCACTCCACTGACCTCCAGCCCCACCTCAGTTCTTATATTTATAATTCATTTTTAATCATCTGTACTAGAACCCTGATCCTGTATATAGCCATTCATTGCTCTGTAATCTACTTTCTTGTTCACAGAAGGCTAATCTATACTTTTCCATCACTTCTCTTGTTTTCTAAGAGTTCTCAAAGACTGCATTAAGGTCATATATAGTTTTAAGTATTATGGAAATTTTTTTTTCTTTGTTAACTCTATGCTTCCTTATATGGCTTTTTACTATTCCAAAATTAGACTACCCCTTATTGTTATCATCATTTGGTGTCATATGCATCCTTCTAGTTAATTTTTTTTTTTTTTTTTTAAGTACAGGGTTTACAGGTTCTACAGGGTCTACAAGGTCTTACTCCATAAATCAGACTCAAAGTGATCCTCCCTCCTGTTTTCAGCCTCCCAAGCTCTGGAATTATAGGTGCGCAAGCCCAGTCTCAATCACTGTCTTGGAGTATCGGGGGGGTGGGGGGAAGGGACAGGGCCAGCATGGCATGCCAAATATCCTTCAAGTTAAAAAAGAAGAAAAAATGTTCCTTATCGGAACTATGACTAGGAGGTAAGCTATTATGCTGTCACTGCCATCTGCTTTAACATCACTGAATATAAATAGCAATCCTACTTTTACTTATTTCTATTACTTCACAGCTTTTTAAAAATGTCTTGTTGTCAGAGGAACATTTAGAAACCTAATCTCATTTTGAGACCTTTTCTTATAATACTCTAAGAAATCTTAATGATATATACACTCTCAAAATTGGTCTTTTGTAAGTGCTCATTTCCAATCTAAAGAAAGGAAGAATTTTCTTTCACCATATGCACTTGCCTTTACAGACCTCGGTTGGCTCTTACTCTTAATTTCCAATTAACACCATGCTATTTACTTCTGAAGGGTATGTTTTTTCTTGAAATACATTTCCACTTAGAGCTTCTGTGCCTATCTAAGTAGTTACACTTTTGTTTTTTCATTTATGTATTTGGTATAGAGTGTCACTACTCAACTTGGACTCATAGTGATCCTCCTGTTTTCAGCCTCCCCAGAGCTGGGATTACACATGTGTGCCATGACACTCGGATTCAGCCGCTGGCTCAGTGGAACTTGGGGCTGAGGCTGGTGTAGCATGCAGGACTGGAGATCGAACCCTGGTCCCTGCACTTGCCAGAGCAGGCACTTAATCTGCTGAGCTATCTTGCCTGCTCTTCAAATAGTTACATTTTATAAAATATTTTCCAAATTTTCTTTAATAAACATATTGTATCACTATAATGAAAAGTTAATTCTTTTAGAAAAAGGTCAAATTTCTATAAAATTAAAATCAGAAAAAAATTTCAAAACTGAGTATATATTCCAACTTAAACTAGTTAAGAGTATCTGAACTTCCCCTAAAACATGTGAACGTGAAAGGTTTTCTGTAGCAGTACAACCAAGCACTAGCCTAACTAGCTTTTCACACACTGCATCACTTTACCTTCACTTTTCACAAAATAGATTTTTTTCATTTTAAAATAAATTTGATAGGGAGAATGTGGTTTATTCATAGTTCACTAAAGAGGAAATGGTAAACCCAGTCTGGCACAAAAGCTGTGCTCTTTCTAGCTCCCTACCTTTCCTTCAGCAGGTCTTATACAGAATCTGTTTATATTACTTTTTCTATTTAATATTAACCCAATAATCAGACATAAAACTCCACTGAACACAGACAAACCCTTTACAAGGATTGGTGCAGCCTCCTGGGTGCTCTCTCCCTGGGACCCCAGCATGCATGTTTAGGCCCCTGCTGAGGCAGTGTGTTCAAGGAGTCTGACAGGCCCAGCCATGCTGTTTTGGGTACCTGCCCAAAAGGCACATGATGTGGGTGCGGGCATACTTGTGTTTGCAGCAGTGCAACTCATGACAGCTAACTCAACAGCTCATGGATAAATGAAGTGTGTATTTACACAGTGGACTAGGACTCCACATGAGGAAGAATACATTTGTGTCAGTGTAGGAAAAGGGATGCACCTCAAGGCCACAGTACTACGTGAAATAAATCAGACACCGAAAGTCAAACATCTCATGGCTTTTTTTATATGAGAAACCCAAAGTAAATTTAAAGAGCAAAATCAATGAGAGATCATAAAAAACAGGAAGACCCTTTGCAGATAGGAGAGGGGGCCCTGGGATCGGGTCAAGGAACAGAAAGGACCAAAACGGAATATGTGTAAGTACTAACTCCCTATGATAAGTGTATTTACTATGTTTCACAATCATGTACTAATAAGAGAGAGAGGAAAAAAAAAGAAAGTTGAATTTATAGAACTAAAGAACAGAACAGTGAGGGCCAAAGAGATAGCTCAGAGGATTAAGCACCTGCTTTAGCTAGCTCAGGGACCAGGCTTCAATCCCTGGTTCCACATGCCATGCTGGTCCTGTCCCAGGGTGCGCTGAGCCTGAGACCAAGTCCTGGCATGGTGGAACACACCTTTAATCCCAGTGCTGAGGAGTCTGAACACAGGAGGATCACTACAAGTCTGAGCTGCACAGTGAGCCCCTGTACCAAATACATTTTAAAAAAGAATAGAAGAGTGGTTGGCAGAGTGAGATGATCAGGAGATACGAGATTTAGGTTCAACAGGAGGAATAACTGCAAGAGACATTGTACAACACAGTGACTGCAATTAATAACAATGTGTTATATACATTTAAAATGTCTAAGAGTAGATTTTGAGGGCCAGCCAGACAGCCCAGGGTTCTATCCCAAGAGTGCTGTGTGGGCTCTGACCCTGGGGTGTGCTGAAATGGGTGACTGAGACTGGACATGGTCATGCATGCCTATAATCCCAGTGCCTGGGAGGCTGAAAACCAGAGGATCACTACAAGCCCACTCTTTGTAGTGAGACCCTGTAGCCACTGTACTAAATACATTAAAAAAAAAAAAAAAAAAAAAGGTAAGAGTAGATTTTGAGCATTTGCATCACAAATAAGTATGTAAGGTTAGGGAATAAAAAAGGGAGCATGACAGAAAGCAACAAGTGTTCAGTACACTTAGCACTGGTGAGCTCCCTTCTCAGATTCTATAAGAAATCTAGGGATTTAATTTCAGCTCATCGGGACCCTATCGTGTTTTATCTATGTTAGCAGCACTTTTTAATTTCTTCCACATATCAGTCTTTAAATAATATAATCTCACCTTCACTATTTAAAATTATAACAATTTTGTCAGGCATACTGGTGCATGCCTGTAATACCAGCACTTGAGATGCTGGCACAAAAGGATCGATGTGTGCTCAAAGACAACCTGAGCTACATAAAAAGGCAATCTCTAAGAGTTCAACATTTTTTAAAGAAAACCCTTGGCTGATACTGGACATGGTGGTGCATTCCTTTAATTTCAGCAATACTGAAAATTGAGGCAGAAGGATCATAAATTTAAGCCTAGTTTGGCTACATAGTGACTCATGTAGCTCAGAACAAACTCCTTGAGCAGTCAAAAAATAAAACTAAATGACACACAGTTGGCTTCCTTGAGAAGAATATTTTATAAGTTATCTTTTCAAATAAGTGAATGGAAGCCAAAGTCACAATGAAGGGGAAAAAAGACTTAAAGACCTCCTTACTCTTAACCACTCACCCATAAGAAAAAAAAAATTGATTTAAGGATGGCCTACAGTCTTAAGTAGGCATTATATTAGCCATTTGTGGCTAATAAGCACATGAACGTGTGGTCAACATCATTAGCTAACAGGGAAATGCAAATCAAAACCATAATTAGGAGAATAGCCTAGTGCTAGAGCTCACCCATGTGTGAAAACCTCAGTTTGGTAGGGAGGGGGCGGGGGAGAATGATCACTATGAGACAGGACTTTTTATTAACTAGGCAGGCTAAAAATAAGACTGTCAGGGATATGAAAGTGTTGATGAAGATACAGAGAAGTTAGGACCTCCACACACTGTTGGTGAGATTTAAAATGGTATAAAAATTTTGGGAAACAATTCAGAAGTTCCACACAAAATTAACAGAATTATCCTATGATTGATCAGTTCCACTCAACATAAAAAATATTCAAGAGAAATGAAAATGTATGTCCAAAATATTCATACCTGCACACAAATATTCATAGCAATATGATTCAAAACAGCCAAAAAATGGAAAACTCAAATGTCTACCAACTGATGAATGGATATACAAAAACTGCATATATGCATATCCACACAATGAAATATTATACAGCAATAAATAAGCATGAAATACTGTAACAGTTTGCACAATAAGTGAACCCTGAAAACAATGATAAATGAATGTAGCCAGTAAGAAAAGGCCATGTATTATCTGATTCCATTCAAATGAAATGTCCAGAAAAGGAGAATCTATACAAGTAAGAAATATTAGTTATTGCTGGGGACTGGGTAGGAGGTAATAGGGAGTGGCTGGTTCAGGGCGTAAGAGTTTCTCTTGTGGTGATAAAAATGTTCTGGAATTACATAATGGTAACAACTATAGAACTTTCATTCCCTACAGACACTGTGTTAAGAATGAAACTGAGAGCCTTCACACTGAGCTATATCCCTAGCCCTTTATTTTTTACTTTCAGTCAGAGCCCACTAAATCACTAAGTTGCCTTTGCCTTCCAAATTGCTAGGATTATAGACACACTCCACCATGCTCTGCCTGTCAATATTTTTACAACTAGTAAGTAGTATACTTTACAAAAGTGAAAGTTGTTCACAGAGGGCAAAATGGTCAAGCAATGGCCGTGACTCATCCAAATGGCTGACACTGACCCACAAGGTACTGTACATGGCTCCAAGGTACATCTTGAGGGGATTTGACTGACCTTATCAGATACTGAAAGCTACATTTTTAGTCATATAGGTCTTTCTTTAACTTGGTCTTAACCATCCAGGAGAAAAGTGTAACCACAAGGTATAAAAAGCAAAGCTATATTAACATGCTGAGCTGGAAAATGCTCGAAGTCAACAACTTTTTTTTTTAAGAATTATTTTATTTTATTTTATTTTTTTCTTGTTTCAGAATTTTTGTTTGTCTGTTTATCTACTTTTATGGCTGGCTCAGCCTGCCCTGAGGGCAGGGCTGGCAAACCATGTGGTGCCGGGGATCGAACCACACAGTCCCTGAAGCCACCCAAGCTTTCCTAAGCAGGCACTTTAGACCACTGAGCCATCCTACTGGGCCCATCAAGTCAACAACTTCTGACAATTGCCAGTTGTGCTGATAAGTCACTACTGCTATGGACTATTGGACTACATTGGATTATTTTGCTGAATTCAAGTACCTGCAATATTTGGACTGTCATCAAGTATGAAGAGGCCCTTTCAAGACTTCTCCAAATAGTTTCTCTAACAGCAATGGAATACCCATCTCTAGCAAAATAGGGCTGACCAGATAGTTCAGCAGTCTCACGTGTCTGCTTAGGAAAGCTTTGGCAAGTGCACAGGGACCATGGTTCGATCCCCAGAAGCACATGACATGCCAGGTCTGCCCTCAGTGTGGGCTGAGCCAGCCACAAAAAAACAAAACAAACAAACAAAAAAAAGTCTGACAAAACAAAACAAAAAAGGGGGATAATACAAAGGACTGTTTCATAGTGAAAAAAGAATATATATATATATATATATATGTATATATATATACATATATATATATATATATACATACATACAAAATAGGGTAGATATACAGCTACTTAGTTTAATGAGAAGAAATGTTTGTACAAATATTGTTTAGATGAGATATCATGTCTGTATCTTGTCCTGTGAATTACTATGAAGACAACAATATGCAGCGTATTATTGTAACTGCCCTACCAGCCTTTTTTGAACTGTTTTATTGTTATTTTATATTTTTTTCTCATTAAAATAATGAAAAAAAATTTTAAGTTATACTATGTGAATTGTCCCTTAATGGTGTATGAGACAGACATGTATGAGAGAGACAGGAACAGAGACAATTGAGGGAGGGGTGGGGAGAGAGGGAGAAAGGGAAGGGGAGCAAGGAGGGTAGGAGGGAAAGAGAGAGAGAAAGAGAGCTGTTGTTCAACAGTGAAGGTAGGGAAAAACATGGCTTTCTATCTATTCCTTGGTGCTTACTAAGAAGAACACCTAGAGTTAAAAGAACTAAGTTTAAACACTTGGAGTAATTTTTATTTTCTTACTGGCTGTTGTCTTATATTCTTAATTATTTGAGAGGGGGGAATTTTAAAAGAATGA
>PVJA010038769.1:0-19564 GCA_004027025.1 Myocastor coypus
TCCCTTGTATTGAAATGTACAGAGCTGGCTAGGACTTCTCATTATCCTCTCAATTGGCCTTAAGCAGTGTGTATTGGTATAGCCCAGGTGCTGGTGATAATTTTTGAAGTTGGCACGTGTGTTTCCCTGGTAACAGGACGAAGAGCCAGTGCTCCACGGTGTCAGCTGGGATCGAGCCTTGAGAAAGAAGCTATGACTTCCAGGGGCTTGAAAGATTACACCTCAGAGCTGAAGCACCAGACCCCCAAAATATTAGATAGTATCTCAATAGCATAATGCAAATTACTTCCTTTGCATATCTCTGAATATGGTGGAGGTGAATGCAGGCCTCCTACCTGGGCCAGCTCACAGTGCTCACCTTCTTCCCACAATTCCCTTCATTGATGACCTTCTTCCCATAACTCCCTTTTGCAAGCCACTTCCCTTTCTCCAATGAATAAAACCCGAGTGCAGCTGTGGGTCACTCTTGGTTCTGGAAAGCCATCTTCATGGCTGGACTTAGGGCCTCTTGGCTCCCCAATAATTATATGTGTGTATGTCTTAGTTATTGCCGTGGGTTGCACTGGAAGTGGTAGATTGGAATTAGCTTGGTGGAATTCCAGTAACGTGGTTTTAGGACTGTAAGTTTAGACTTCTTAGGCCGAGACGAGAACCAGGAAGGGACTCTGACAATATTCCACGTTGGGAACTTATCTGTGTCTCTCATAGGGCAGAGTGCGTGTGTTTGTGAATGAATGTGAATGGATGGATCAATAGGTAAATGAATGATAATGTAGGTATTTTCATAAAAAAAAAACTCATGAAGTATTTTTTACATCAATTTTGGGGCCTTCGCATATCAAACAAAGTATTAAAGAGCCCTATGAGCCGGGCGTGGTGGCACACCCCTGTAATCCCAGCACTCGGGAGGCTGAGGCAGGAGGATCGGTGCGAGTTCGAGACCAGCCTGGGCTACAAAAGTGAGCTCAAGGCCAGCCTGAACTGCATAGTGAGACCTTGTCTCAAAAAGACAATAAATAAATAAATAAATAAATAAATAAATAAATAAATAAATAAATAAAGAGCCCTATGAAAGCTGTATCTCTCTTCTCCTCAGCTAGGTTAGAAACTGCCATCTAACATGGCATTGTTTTTCACAGCACTTAGCCAACAGGAACGGCTGCCCTGCCTGGTGCCTGCTTCAGCCTTTCCTCTGAACTTTGTCACCCCTGCCTTTTGGGTCTCATCCCCACCTCTCTGATCGGAGTGCAGATATCCTCTCACGGCCTGCAGTGCACACTGTTGGTTTTCCCTGATGCCATCTGCTTCTCCTCCACATTTCTGCTCCCTGAGTAGGGACTCTTTCTGTCTGCCGTCTGACAACTGTCCTCACTGGGACATCTCAGTCCTGCCATAGTGCTGATGACCAGCTCATTTTCAATCCTGCTTTCTTCTGGCCTTGAGCCTAAGTTCCTCTCCCATAGTAGCAGCTATTATTGACATCAATCTGGGTCTGCATTTGAGGTAGCCAGACCATTTCCGACTGGGACTAAACTGCCTCCAGCTTGGCAAATGGAAATCTTCAAACTCAACTGGCATGGGACCAAAAGACTCTTTAATAGTTGAAGAAGTTGACATTCTGAGTTTTTGTCTTGGAAACCCCATTAACCTTTCCAACATTAATAACTGTGATTCTACCCTTATCTTGAATGAGCTGTCATAAGAACCTTTTACGAGTTCCTGCTATCAACCTTATAATTAAGCCAATCTTTGGAATTCAACAAAGCGGTGCTAAGGGTTGCAGGTGCACAAGGACAGGAATCATTTTGTGGGAGATGATGAAGATTGTTAGAGATGTTGATCTCTCTACCATGGGCAAAGGTGCCTTTAGAAGGTAGGATCAAAACTGCAGTGTGGGCCCGGCAGGATGGCTCAGTGGTCTAAAGCGCCTGCTTAGGAAAGCTTAGGTGGCTGTAGGGACTGTGGTTCGATCCCCAGCACCACATGCTGCTCCAGGCCTGCCCTCAGGGCAGGCTGAGCTGGCCATAAAAATAAATAAACAAACAAACAAAAGTTCTGAAACGAGGAAAAAAAAATTAAAAAAACAAAACAAAACAAAACTGCAGTGTGTGCTGCTGCCCAGAGCCATCTGCCAGTAAGACAGTTCATGAAAACGTGACATTTTGACTTCATCCACCTCAGCCACTGGATCTGGCAGTATGTGACTTTTGGCTCTTCTTCCACAAAGTCAAAATGACCATGAAAGGGAAATGTTTTGAATCCACTCAGGACATCGATGACGCCAGCACAAGTGTAGCTAAAGACTCTCAGGAGAGAACTCCAGAGCTGCTGCAGAAATTGGTAAGGGAGTGAGAAGAGCAAGTGTGAAGCAAGAGCGAGGACTGTGAAGGGGATTAATAGCAACACATGTTTAAAAATGTCAGGCTGGCCAGATAGCTTAGGCAGAGCATAGAAGCTGGTGTTCCATCCCATGCAGGTTATGTTGGCCCTACCCCTGGGGCACACTGAGAAGGCAACTGAGACTGGGCGTGGTGCCACACACCTGTAATCCCAGTACTTGGGAGGCTGAAAAACTGGATAATCACTAGGAGTCTGACCTTGGTGTGAGACTCTGTAGACCCTGCAGATCCTGTGCTAAATATCTATAAAAAGTCAGCATATACTATATTTCAATAAGACTTTGTAGTAGGTTGTCTCTAGAAAACAAACTCACTCTGAAAATATAAAGCCTACCACTGAATCCATTGATGTATTGGTTACAGCAGGTTAAATGAATCATTAGTGATCCGGTGTCTCTGATTGATGGTGTAAGTGTGCGAATTTAAAAATAAAATCCCTTAGCTAGATTGAGACTGGATATTTCTCTTTTTAACATTCCCTGAGAACAAAGTTGTCATGGGTTTGGAGACCATACATGATGGTTAGTACATTGTGTCAACTTGACTGAACGGACTGCATCTTATCCCACAGGGAAGGGAGGATCTGCCGTATGCCACAATCGGTCTCACCTGGGGCCCTCCCCAAAGTGACTCAGCATAAAAAGAGTACATACGGGAGTTGGAGAAAGCTTCTCAGACTGCCCCCACTTCCTTGGAGAAGTCCTGGCCTCTGTCACCCTGCTTTGCAGCTATGCTACTTCAGTGGAGCTTGCTCTTCACAGCTGTACCACTTCAGAGGAGCTCTGATCTTCGCAGTGGAGTGCCGGTCTTCACAATCAGTGTAGAAAGAAGAGAGGCTGGACGGGCTCCACAGCTGTTGCTCCTTCTCTGCTCCTCACTGTTTTCTGCCACCATGAATGGCTGCCATTTGCCTTCGAGCCAGTGGAGTATGGACTGGAACCTCCACAGAGTGTGAACTAAATATACCATCCTTCCTTAAGTTTGAGTGTTGCTATTTGTCCCAGCAACGAGTAAAAAGTAAGTAAGACACCATCACCTCATGCTTATTTCTAATCTCTCTTTGATATCATAGCTTCAGCCCTACATATGTGTGAAAGATATTAATTCCTTTCCCACCTGCCTAAGAAAACCAGGTCAGTATCTCTGGCCACCTATTGGTTCTGATGACACATTGTGGCTGTCAGGGTTAGCAGAGTGCTTCCATCTACAATAATGTGATAAATTCCAAGAAGAGGAAGCATTTTAAAACAGCTCAGACTTTAACAGAGAGGATCATATTTGAGCCATGCATAGACCCCAACCCCTTTTCCTGCTTTGTTTCACCTTATTCTTCTAAATGCAAGAGAAGTCAGAACTAAAGACTAGGTTCAGTACATAGCTTCATATTTGTCAAAAACATGAGGTTCTAAGAGAAATACTGAATGGTTCTGGCTCATCAAAATATTTCCCTCATCTATCATTTTAGTTAACTTTATGGAGGAAAAAACAGAAGTTGTCATAGTTGACATAAGGAGGGACAGCCGACCAATTCTTTTTTTCACAGAAGCAATCAATTTATTCATTTGTATAAAGCACAATATTGAAAATTAATCATGGTTTAGATAGAAAAGGCCAGAAAGAAATAGAAACAAGATTTCAAAACAAAATAGCCTGATTCCTCCATGATTATAATTACTAATGAAAAACCTATGGAGATTTGTAAAAACAACAGTGTAACACAATGAAATATCTAGCGAGGTAGTAATTCAACTGTGAAATTTTGCAGATATTTTATGATTTATAACCGTATAGAAATACACCATTAACTAAGGAATATTAAGTGTCAGAGGAGACAAATAAAATGCTGAGCTAAAAAAACAGAATGGGGGCCCGGTGGGATGGCTCAGTGGTCTAAAGCCCCTGCTTGGGAAAGCTTGGGCGGCTTCAGGGACCGCGGTTCAATCCCTGGCACCACATGCTGCACCAGCCCTGCCCTCGGGGCAGGCTGAGCCAGCCATAAAAATGAGTGAATAAACAAACAAAGGTTCTGAAGCAAGAAAAAAAAATAAATAAAATAAATAAATTATTAAAAAAAAAAGCAGAATGTCAGAGAAGCTTTAAAAGGAACAAGTTCCAACTATTATCAGAAAAATTAAAAATACAAATGTGTAAATAATTTATGACATCAAAATATAACATTAAAATAAAATTTCTCATCTAGGTCTCAATTGCAACTTCTGAAAGGGGCATAAGAGTATTAGTATGAGAAAAAAGTGAAGGAAATATAAATTAAAATTTTAGTCTATACCTTATTTTATATTACTACTATTTTTTTTTTTTCTAATACTGGAGATTGAACTCAGGACTTGGGCTTACCATGCAAGCGCTTATTCTAGTGAGCTATCTCCCTGGCTCCATGTACCTTATTTTATATGTAAATGTGAAATAATAACTTTTTCCATTCCTGATTTTTACACAACTTATTTTGACTTAAGAGCAGCAACTAGTAAAAATAACTAAAACATTACTTATGACTAAACAGTGTGTTTTAAAAGTCCACAAAATATACTCCTCATTAATGAAAAGAATAAAATGGAAAAGTATATATATATATATATATATATATATTTTTTTTTTTTTTTTTTTTTTTTTTTTTTGAGACAGGGTCTTTTTTTAAAAAAAAACTTTATTTATTTGTTTATGTTACAGCTGGCTCAGCCTTCGCTGAGGGTGGGGTTGGTGCAGCATGGGGATCGAACCACGCTCCCTGAAGTTGCCTGAACTTGCCTAAGCAGGCACTTTAGACCACTGAGCCATCTCGCCAGCCCTTAATTAGCTCTTTATTTTATTTTATTTTATTTTATTTTATTTTATTTTATTTGACACAGGGTCTCACTATGCAGTTCAGGCTGGCCTTGAACTCACTTTTGTAGGCCAGGCTGGTCTGAACTCACACCGATCCTCCTGCCTCAGCCTCCCAAGTGCTGGGATTACAGGTGTGTGCCACCACACCCGACTCCTAAAATGGAAAAGTAGTAGACATTCAAATAATACATATAATAATGATTACAAATGGCTGAACTTTTCCCCATTAAAATTCAGCTTGTCTTAGTGGATTTACAATACAATTGCACTTCAAGCCTTTTCAGAAGTGTTAAGGTGAAAGCTATATGAAGTAAAATATTTCCATGAGAGAGAACAACTAAAGAAATCCATTACAACCAAATTAACATTACACAGAATATTAAGAGGCAATCTAGAAAGGAATCAAACGACAACTCGAAGAATGACAACAGAATGAATTCATCAAACATGGCTAACTATTAAACACAGGAGAAAAGTAGGGAACCAATGGCAGGAAATAGCATGACGAATGTAAGCCAATTTATGTTAATTATAACCATCTATATAAGTGGACTTAATTCACCAGTTAAAAGAAATAGATTGGCAGAGTCGGTCAAGAAACAAAATCCAACAAGATGCTATATACAAGAAACACATTTAACCCAAAAGGAACTTCATAGGCTAAAGATAAAAGGATCGAAAACAATACTACTTATTCCAGGAGCTCAGAAAAAAGCAGGGGTAGCTATGCTGCTCACAGAAAATCTAAACTTCAAACAAAGAATGATCAAATAAGATAAAGAATGTCACTACATACTGGTTAGAGGAAAAATTAAAGAGAATTGGTGACAGTTATAAATGTGTATGCACTAAATATGGGAATACCCAACTGTATAAGACAAATTTTAATGGACATGAAAAATTTAATAATCAATAAGACAGCTGACAAATTGTTTTGTGACTAAGGAGAACATAAAATGACTTATATCACTTTAATTTATTGAGCATCAAATGTTCATCTTGGACAAAAGAATCAGTATGACAGAAATCACCAACGGAGTCAAAAGAGAGCTCACTAGTTGGGAGAAAAAAAAATAACCAACTGTCCTTCAAATAAAGGACTTCTATCTAGAACATATAAAATATTAAAAAGTATTCAGGCTCCTAAAATTCAAAGACCCAATTTAAAAAATTGGTATCAGGGATGAGTACACACTACTTAGATGAAGAAATATAAGTGGCAAATAAATATATGAAAAATTGGTGAATATCATTGGTCATTCAAGAAATGCAAATTAGAACGACGTTGAGATTCCATGTCATCCTAGAAAGAATGACCATCATTAAAAAAATCAGACAATAAGAAATGCTTACCGCCGGGCATGGTGGCTCACGCCTGTAATCCCAGCACTTGGGAGGCTGAGGCAGGAGGATCGTTGTGAGTTCGAGACCAGCCTGGGCTACAAAAGTGAGCTCAAAGCCAGCCTGAACTGCACAGCGAGACCCTGTCTCAAAAAGCAAAAAAAAAAAAAAAAAAAAAAAGAAATGCTTGAGGGACTATGGGGACAAAGGAACCATTTACCATTTTCCACTGTTGGTTGGAGTGTAGCCTGATACAACCATTGTGGAAATCAGTATTGAGAATACTCTAAAAAGTAGCATCAGATCCCTGGCTCCACCACGAACAGCACTGAACCAGCCACAAAGACCAGTCATGGTGGTGCCGGCCCATAATCCCAGTGCTAGGAAGGCAGAAAACAGGAGGATCACTATGAGTCTCAGCTGGATAGTGAGACCCTGTATCAAATACATAAAAAAAAAAAAAAAAAACACTAGAATTAGAAATTCAAAATAACCTAGATGTTCACCTTTTGAGAATTTTTCCAGAAGAACTGAAAATATACCACAGTGCTATAAGTGCACTCATATTTCTTTTATTTGTTTGTTTGCTTTGTTTTTTTGTCTTTTGCAGACAGGGTCCCACTATGCAGTTCAGGCTGGCCTTAAGCTCACTTTTGTAGCCCAGGCTGGTCTCAAATTCACAGTGATCCTCCTGCCTCAGCCTCCCAAGTGCTGGAATTACAGGTGTGCGCCACCACCCCTGGCAGTGCACCCATGTTTATAGCATGATAATTTGTCATATTAACCTTGGAAGCAACCTAAATACCCATCAACTGAGGAATGGATTAAAAAAAGAAAAACTATAGTGTTTTCGTACAAAGGAGTATTATTCAGCTATAAAAATGATAAATTCAAGACTTTTATATGTAAATGTTTTCAACTACAGATGATACTCATAAGGGAAATAAAACAGGTCTGCATAGGTAAGCACTACATTGTCTCTCCAGTATAAGAATCTGGAAGAGTAAATAGGATTCTGAAATGTAAAAGAGACATTGTTAAAAGGAAAGAAACTGTTCAAAGGGAAGGAACAGCTATGATGAAGGAAAGGAGAAAAGAAAGGAGGGAAAAATAAATATATATGTATATAAATAAGGGAGCTTAGATAATTGTGCTGCTGATTTCTGCTAGTCTATTTTTTACTAAGTCTAATTTTATTATTTCACGTTAAAAAGTAAAAGACAAAAGCAAGAACAGAAATCAGAAACAATAACAAAAACAGGGCAACAGGGAATAATACATATGTTACAGATTTTCAGAACAAGAATAGCTGATTAAGAATGGTTGATATATTATCTATTTCTGTTGTCAAATCTGTTGGTCAGATTAACAGGTATAGTTATGTAATGTTGGACATATGATTATATATTACTGCTTGTTTCCCAGAAATCTTAAATTTTTGTTCTTGTCCTTCTTGTTTTTCTTTTTGTCTTTTGCTAAAATTTTATTTTGACTAGAGTAGAGCAATAACTGATATAACATTAGAAATGTACACATTTAGAAGACCAAGATGACAAATAGTCAAGTATAATTTTTGCATTAGGGCATTGCTGTCCTTAGCGTAGTTGCTTAGATAACAGATTGCAGCATAGAGTTAATCAAAGTGAAAATTCTATGCATCAAAGGCTATTTTCAAAAACCTGATAGAAAGTTTTAGTACAATTACCTCAGCCATCCTGTATATATACTTGCATGTAGTCCCTCTCCTTTTTTTCCCTATATTTTCTTATTTCTCTCATCTTCACAGTTTAATCTGGAAGTTCTGTTTTACAATATCGGTTATAACTTTCATGCTTTATTTTTCCTTTCAGGTTCTTACAGTAGAGAGATGATACAATATTTAGATATGTGTGTCTGATTTATTTCACTTATGAATATAGCCTCTAGTTGCATCCACTTACCTGTGAAGGCTTCTAGTATGTCTTTCTTTATAGTTAAGTAATACTCCACCATATAAAAATATCACTTCTTTTTCATCTATGCCTCAACCAATGGGCATTTTGGTTGTTTCCAAGATTTGGCTATGACAAATTGTGCTGCTGTAAACAAGAGTTCACATATATCATTGTGGTATGATGTTTCCAATTCTTTTGGGAAAATACTCAGAAGGGGAACAGCTGGGTTGAATGGGATTTCCAGTCCTAGGATTTTTTAGAAGTCTGCACAAGCATAATGCTTGTACCAGAATTCATTCCCACTAGCAGTGGCGAAGTGCTCCTTTTCCCCCACAGCCACTCCAACATTTGTTATTAGTTGACTTATTCATGATAACCATTCTTTCTAGGGAGAAATGGTATCTTAATGTTGTTTAGATTTGCATTTCTCAAATGGCCAATGATATAGAGCACCTTTTTATGTAATTATTTGCCTCTGTATTTCTTCTTTTGAGAAGTGTGTATTCACCTCAGATGCCCATGTTTGAGTTGGTCCTTTAAATTTTGGGGCCCTAATATTTTTATATACTTTAGATGACCTTTCTCTGTGTGATCATTGCATAAGATTTTTTTTTCAAGCTTGTGGGTTGTCTTTTCACCCTGTTGGCAATTTTCTTTGATGTGCAGAAACTTCTCAATAAGAGATAGTCCCAGTTGTTGATACTCTCAAGAATTTCCTGGATATATATATATATATATATATATATATATGCAAAATATATATATTTCCTGGATATATATATATATATATATATGCAAAATAATTAGGAAAGCTATACAGTTACTTTCTCTTAGTTCAATGAAAAGAAAGATGTGTACTAAAACTGTTTAGAGAAGATATCATGTCTACATCTTGTATTCTGAATCTATGAAGAGAGCAATATGCAATGTATTAATTACTGTAACTGTCCTACTAACCTGCTTTGAAACTGTCTCTTTGCTATTTCTTTCTCATTATGATTAATAAAAAAAGAATTTCCTGGGAAGTTTGATTTTTTATGAACTGTCTGCCAATCCATATATCTTTAAGATTTCCACCTACATTCTCTTCCAGGAGATTTAGTGTTTTTGCTCTGTTGTTTAGGTCTTAAATCCATTTTGATTTTAATTTAGCTCATGGTGATAGACTCAGGTCCACTTTTAGTTTTTGGCATATGGAGAGCCAGTTTTCCAGCACTATTTATTTATTTATTTATTTATTTATTTATTTATTTATTTATTTATTTATTTTTTCCCCAGCACCATTTGTTAAAGAGGCTATCTTTCTTATAGTGAACATGTTTGGCCCCTCTGTTGACAATAAGATGTCTGAGTGTGTTAGAATTAGAATCTGCATCTTCTAAGCTGTTCCAATGGTTCTTGAGTCTGTTATTTTATTTTTTCCCAGTTCCATACTGATTTTATCACAGTAACTTTGTGGTTTAATTTCAAGTGAGGAATTGCCTCCTGCCTTGCCTTTGTTGTTCAAGATTGCCTTTGGTATTCTAGGTTTTTTTCTGGTTTCAAAGAAATTTTAAGAATGTTTTCTCTAGATCTGTGAGGTATGCTGGTGGTATTTTCATAGGAGTTACATTAAATCTGCATAGCAATTTTAGAAGTATGGGCTTTTCTGCTCATCTATTGAGTACAGCAGTTAACTCAATTTTTTCTCTTTCCTTTTTATCATTTTATAATTTTTTGTCCACTGTTACAGGTTTAAATGAGGTAATGTGAACAATTAATTTACAGACAATAATATCCAATATAACAACCACTATTGAATTGCTATCATTTGGTTTAGTGAAATTCTGGATCATTTCTCTTCTTCTTTTTTTAAACTATTTTTTATTCTCTTTAAAAATAAAAAATGGTGCATATAATAGCTATATGTCACAAGTATATACTAGTAAAAGAAGTAGCTAAAAATAAACATTAGAAATAATAAGTAAGGAAAGGAAAGGACAAATATGTCAGGATAGGGAAAGACACAATTCAAGGATGTCATATAGTGAGCTATCTAAATAACAGAGAATACAACTCTAACCTTAACTCTCCCTTTGTTATAAACTACAAGTGGATTAATATGAAATTAAATGTGAATTATGGAAATCTTTCAAAGAGGTATACAGAACAAGACACATGTTACAAACAGATAATACATGTAATAGTTGATCATCCTTAAAAAAATAAAAATAAAGAAAATGTTTAAACATGTCAATATGGACATTATTCACTCCAGCATAAGTTTTAGTTTACCTGTTATCCTGTCTCATTAGTTCTACCCACCCACCCACTAACAGCCTAAGTATTGGCTAGAGAATCTATATAGTGCCTTTCTGATACTGCGTGAACCATGCTTTCAGTTGTTCGTAGTCTTGCTGTCTCCATCACTTATGGATCTGGTTATAGCAGTCATCTATTAATCGGACCTCAGCCTTACCCAATTTTTCTGATTGTTTAGTCAAAGATGTGCACCTGTTCATACCATTTCATACTTAAAATATTATAATGGATTCTCATATCTTAAGACTAAGTACAAATAAGCTTACCACAGGATGTTCATTCTGATTCACATTTAAAAAAAAATAATCTTTTAAGTACTTATACAATGTCTATCCAAATGGATAAAAAATATTTTACCTGCTTAATATCTTTCCTAATTTTAATCAGTATCCTCTGTATTCAGCTTACTTCCTTGGGTTTCACTGCAAACTGATACTGATTTTTTCTTCTGCACTCTAAGGCTTTGTCTTCTAACCTGTAACTTTTTTTGTAAACAAGCATATGCATCCATAGGGGAGATTATAAAAATATTCCAATTATTGCAGCTTCTCTTTGTCCACAGATAAACATAAACAAAGAGAAAGGTCTCACAAAGGATCATGACCTTCAGCCTTGTGATATCTTTCCTTTACTTTAGAGCTGATGCTTCTAGATTACAGTGTCATGACCTGAATTCATCCTTTATTCTGGGAAAACTGCACCTATTCACCTAAATAAAGTTTTTCAGTGACCTAATGACAGTGGGGAGAAATTACAATATAGGCAGAAAAGTTATGTAACGTGTTTTCCTTCATTCATAGTTATTCTTATTTATAGGTTTGTTCTCTGACAACCTCCAATGCATACTAAACTAAGCCAAACTGGTAGTATAAATGAAAGACAAATATGTTATATTTACATATGTATATATTTTAAAGTATTTTATATATTTTGAAATATTTTTAAAACAATGGGATTAGTTAAACCAAAAATGAGCATATGGGTTGGATACTCACTTCACAAATGAAATGCAAATAGCAAATACATATATATATGAAAAAATGCTCATCATCATTGGTAATCCAAGAGCTGCAAATTAAAACAGTTCTAACAGCAATGCTATAGCTGTTGTGGGGACAGAGGAACTCTTCTCCACTGTTGGTGGGAATGCAGACCGGTATAAACATTTTGGAAATAAATGTGGAAATTCCTAAAAATGTTCAAGTTGGAGGTCCCATTCAAGTCAGGTGTTCCTGTCCTAGGTATTTTTGCAAAAGAACTGAAATCATACCACAGTTATACATGTGTGCCCATGTTTATAGTGGGAGAATCTGTCATAACTAAATCTTGGAAATAATCCAATCTCCATCAGTTAGAGAATGGATACAAAAGATATGGTATTTTTACCTAATGGATTATTATTCACCTATTAAAAAAATAAATTGGAGGATTTTGATAGGTAAATGGAGGCAGAGACTGTATTTGTAAGTTAAACAAATCAGACTCACATGTGCAAACAATGTATTGTCTAGCTAGTGTAAGAACTTGAAGGAGTAAATAAAATTTCAAAAGTACAATAGATGTGAAAGAGAATGAATGTGTTCAATGGGAAGGAAAATTAGGATGAGGAAAAGGACACAAGAAAGAAGGGAAAATAATGTATTTATGTATATATGAAGAACAGTTTTGATAATTGTACTGCTAATTTCAGCTGGTCTATTGAAAGGAGCAATTTATGCTTATTTTTTTTTAATTTTTTACTTTTTTCTTTTTAATTTCTTTTCTTTTTTTTTTTTTGTGGGACCAGGGTTCGAACTCACGACCTTGCACTTGCCCAGCAGGCACTTGTGCCTCGGAGCTATCTCCCCAGCCCCTTTTTTAATTTTTTTTAAATTTTTTTTATTTATTATTTTTATTCTTGTTTCAGAACCTTTGTTTGTTTATTCACTCATTTTTATGGCCGGCTCAGCCCATCCCAAGGTCAGGGCTGGTGCAGCATGTGGTGCCGGGGATCGAACTGCAGTCCCTGAAGCCACCCAAGCTTCCCCAAGCAGGGACTTTAGACCACTGAACCATCCCACCGGGCCCCTCTTTTTAATTTCTTATAATGCTGTTCTAACACTTTTTTTAAAACCAATTTTGCAGGTTCACATTTGGTAACCTAAACAACTAATTTAAAGGCAGCATTTTGCAATACAACAACTATTGTTGAATTCCTATTATTTTGCTTAACGAATTTTTATATCATTTCTAATTTTTTTTAATGAATTTGTATTCTTTTTTAAAAAGGTTGGGCTGGGCAAATAGCTCTGCAGATTAAATTGCCTGTAAGAAGACTCAGGGGCCGGAAGTTCGATCCCTGGGACTCCTTAAGGCGTGCTGAGACAGTAACTGAGACTGGGCGTAGTGGCACATGCCTGTAATCTCAGGTCTTGGGAGGCTGTAAACAGGTGAATCACTATGAGTCGGATCTAGCAGTGAGATCCTGAACACCCTGTAGACTCTTCCCTAATATACAAATATAATTAATTAATTAATTAAAAAGAAAAAGATTTGTATTAGGGAAATATTTGAACTGCTTTTTACTTCCTATTATATGTAATTAATTTATATTATTGATATGTAATTGATTATATATATCTAATATATAATTAATATATTATATATGTATGTTTCTCATATAAGAGAAACCATGAACCATTTTAGCTTGTGTGTACCATTTACCCCATTATGTTCTCAAGTTACATATAGTAACTACCAATGCTTCAACTTTATCTCTTTTTTGGGCAGTAGGGTGCTATATTTTCAATAAAAACAATATTTCTCTTTTCCATTGGAAACAGTTTTGTGTTATTACTTATTTGTCCCTCTTTTATAAGAATCTTTTTGCTTTATATCTTGCACTCTGAGCAATTTGAAAATAATGACACGCAGTGTAATAACTAGTGTGACTCTCTTATTATTTGATGGAAAGTCATTTTATAAAATAAAACTGTGCCCTCCTGCTTCATGACATGTCTACCTGTCCTTTTTCCTATGTAAATTCCACCTCAGACTGCCTGCTTCATATCACAAGTCAGTAATTACTGCCTCAGGGTAGCATTACATGATCACATGCACTAGTAAGCTACAAACCTTAATCAAATTACAAAGTTCTTAAACTTGCAATATCACACCTATTATTATATGCAACATAACATGCAGTTATATATTTTCAAAAGGAGTATATGCTCTTGCCACTCCAGTGCTAATTGGAGGTGGGAAATAGGCAACCTTTGTTTTGTTGACCAATGGTTTCAGTGTCTAATTCCAGATCTAATGAAACCAAGATGCTCTGTAACAATTAATCATTACCGCTCTAGTCTCTTTTCTCTCATTTTTACATGTTAATCCTTCCTATAGACGTTACATAGAGCAGCTAAAATGTACCTTTTAAATCTTTGTTTCTCTGGTATGGCAACAACATATCCTCTGCCTGAATCTTTAGACATTTTTAAAACTCTTAGTACCACATATTAATTGCATATATTATTGTGATTCAGTGCAGTATTTTCATGATCACATACAGGCACTGATGTGGGCACTGAGTCTATCTAACAAATGTTCTTTTTTCTTGTATTTCCCTGAGTCTTCCTCAGCCCCTACCTAGTAACACCAATTCTGCCTCCATATTCATATTGTTTTCTATTTTGTAGCAAACAACATATTGATATTCATTATTTTAAAATACTGCATTAATGCATGTTAATATTGCATGATAATGGTGAGGCTTGTTTTGGGAAAGCGGTACATGCAGTAAACATTTCTTAACCACCTCAGTCACACTGAGGTCTTTCTTTTTTTTCCTGTCCATCTCACACTCCTTTCCCTGATTTTAGTCTCCACCTGCTCACTGCCAACCCCACTTCTGACACCGCTGACCACAACCTCCCTGTCTGAGGAGGCGACATCCTGATCTGTTTTAATGAGCAAAGTAAATAAGAGATGGAGGAGAGACAGTTGTGGAGCTGTGAAGAGAGCTGGGGAAGGGTGAAAAGAAGCAGAAGTACACATGAATAATATTTTTATATATAATATATAAAACATATAAACATATGTTGTATGTATACAATGCCAGTTTTCTAAGATGAACGTAACTAGATTTCATGAACATTTAACAGTAAAATATATAAATTAAACCTATCTTTAAAGTTTATTGAGCCGGGCGTGGTGGCTCACGCCTGTAATCCCAGCACTCGGGAGGCTGAGGCAGGAGGATTGGTGCGAGTTCGAGACCAGCCTGGGCTACAAAAGTGAGCTCAAGGCCAGCCTCAACTGCATAGCGAGACCCTGTCTCAAAAAAAAAAAAAAACAAAAAAAAAAAAAAAAAAGAGAAAAAAAAAAAAGTTTATTGAAGCATTTATAAATTATAAATAAAACCTAAGCTGTTTATGTTTTCTAAAATTCTCTTTTTATTTTAAAGAGAAAAAATAGACAATAACACCGTTTCAAAACAGGTTAGTAAGACAGTTACAGTAGTTGACACAGGGCATAATGGCTTCATGTTAGAGTATAAGATATAGTCATGATATTTTATCTAAACAATTATAGCACCAATGTTGCTTTACAGGAGCTAAGAGAAGCAACTTGCAAAACTATCTTCACTAATTTGTGGATACATATATTGTTTGCTTTTTCCCTTTCTTCCTTTCTCCTGTCCTCCATAGTAGTTTCTTTCCTTTTGTACAACTTTTCCCAGTTTACACCTGTTGTAAATATCAAATCCTAATTTTTTTGTTTAATTTCTCACTGTGATCAAGCAACATAATGATTACATGTATGAGTTTGTTGTATTTCACATATGAGTATAGTCTCATGCTGCATCTATTTATCTATAAAAGTCACTATTTACTAAAAAATCACTTTTTAAATCTATTCCTCTATTGATGGGAATCTAGGTGATATCCAAGATTTAGCTATTACTTGTTGTAAACATGGGCGTACGTATACCACTATGGCATGATGCTTTTAATTCTCCTGGGAAGATATCCAGATGGTGAATACCTGGCTCAAATGGGACTGTTAATCCAGTTTTCTTAAAGAATAACCAACCACAGTAATTTCCACAGTGGTTGCACTAATCTACATTCCCACAAGTAATGGATAAGGGTTTCTTTTCTCCCCGTAGCTCCTCTACCATTCGTAATTTGTTGATCTTTCAATGATAACTATTCTTGCCATTCTTGCTGGTGTGAGATACTGCATTGCTCTACATTTTCATATCTCAAATGACCAATGATGTTGAATATTTTTTTCATGCATTTACTGTATTTCTTCATCTAAGAAGTGTGTATTCATCTCAGATGCCCATTTTTGAATTGGGTTTTGAATTTGAGGGCCTGATTTTTTTAAATGCCTTTCTGTTTTCTAGATATAAGTCCTTTATAACACAGCTAGCTATAAATATTTCCCATTCTGTGGGGTGACATTTCACTCTTTTGGAGATTTTTTATGTTGTGCAAAAAACGTTTTAATAAGATGAAATCCAATTTATTGATTCTTTGTAATATTTTTCTTTCTGTGTCCGCTTTGTTCATGAAATTTCTGCCTACACCTATGTCTTCCAAATTTCTGCCTCATTTCTCTCCCAGTAAATTGAGTCTTTCTATTTTAATATTTAGATCTTTGATGCATTTTGACTTTAGTTTACTGTCTGGTCATGGATATGGGTCTAGATTTAGTCATTGGCATGTGCAGTCCTTGGTAGAAATTTGGGGTCCTCTAGTTAGAGTATTAGTCACGTGCAAATAATGGTAATTTAACTTCTTTTTCCCCTAATTTTATTCCTTTCAATTTTTGCTCTTGTTTAATTGCTATGGCCAATATTTTCAGAACTATATTACGTAAGAGTGATGATAGTGAGCATCCTGGTCTTGTTGCTGATTTTTAAAGCTTTCAGTTTCTGAAAATTTAATATCATACCAACTTTTACTTTGTTGCAGATTGCTTTTATAAGTATGAGGTAGAAACCATTTATCCCAATTTCCTGTAGGATTCTTAAAATCATGAATGAATAATGAACTTTGTCAAATTCTTTTTCTTCATTTAGTGAGATGATCATGTGATTTTTGTCTTTGGCTCTGTCAATGTGGAATATTATATGTGTTAATTTGCGTATGTCAAACCATCCTTGAATCCCTAGCATGAATTCTACTTTTCATGATGTATATTATCTACTTGATTGTTTTGCATTCTGTTTGCAAGTATCTTATTATGGATTTTTGCAAAATTATTCATTAGGAAGATTGGCCTATAGTTTTTTTTCTTGGTTGGGTTATTTCTGGTTTTGGAATCAAGGTAATACTAGCTTCCAGGAATGAATTTTGAAGTACAGCTTTTCTTTGAATTTCTTTAAATAGTTTCAGTATTAGTGGCACTAGTTTTTCAAATTTCTTATAGAACTCAGCAACTAATTTGTAAGAACCTGAGACTTAACTTCGTTGATAAATTTATAATAACATTTTCAATTTCCTTGGCTGTTACTGGTTTATTTAGAATTTTAATATATTCTTAATATTGAAAATTTGACTGTGACCTGGAAACTGCTCATTTCTTCAGTTTTCCATCTATTACAGTAGAGATTCTCATGATAGGTATCTATGAACTCTTTGATTTCTGTGGAATCTATTGTTATTTTTCCCATTTTATTTTTAGTTATTTTAATTTGTGTTCTTTTTTTCTCTTTTTAATGAGGATGGTTAATGAGTTATCAATTTTATTTATTCTTTCAAAGAACAAATTTTTCAAGTCATTGACGTTTTTTGTATTGGTTTATTAGTGCCTGTCGCATCAATTTCTCCTTTATCTTTATAATTTCCTACTTTGCAGAGGGAAATTGCCATAAAATTTCCTCATAGGATAGCTTCCATTGCATATTATAACTTTGAATATGTTATACTGGTATTGTCATTTAATTTCACACACCTTTAAATTTTGTATTTAATTTCCTTTGTGACTAACTAGTTCGAAAGACTGTTGAATAATTTTCGTGTATCAATGTAGATTTTGTGGTTTCTTTTGTCATTAATGTCCAGTTTTATTGTCCTATGGTCAGAGAGTATATATGGGATGATTTGAATTTTGACACATTACTTAAATGTGTTTTATCAACTAATACATGATCAATTTGTGAAATGTCTCACATACAGCTCAAAAAATATATACTCTGATATTTTGTTGTGTAATGGTCTGTAGACTTCCATCAAGTAAATATATTCACAAGCTTGGTTTAATGTTAGTATTTCTTTGTTGATTTTTTGATCAAGTTCATCTATTTGTGAGTGCAAATATTAAGGTTCCCAAACAAAATTTTGTTAGTGTTTCTTTGATTTTTATATCAGTCAATATTTATTTTATGTAATTGAATGAACCTGTGTTTGGTGTATACATATCTAGGATTATTATGTTTTCTTTTCATAATTTTCCCTCAACAAATATGCAGGACTGTCTTTGTCTCTTTTGTTCAGTTTTGGCTTGAAGTTTGTATTATCTGTAAACAGAATCACTTCTTTTGTATTTTTATGGATTTTGTGGCATGAAGAATTCTTTTCCAGTGTTTCATTTTGAGTCTATGATTTTATATTTTGGTTAAGTGTGTTTCTTAGTGGGTATGTTTCTTAGTGAAACATATTGTGGGATCCTGCTTCTTGATGCATTCTGTCTGCCTGTTTCTTTTTTGAATTTATTTTATTTTATTTATTTTATTTTATTTTATTTTATTCTTGTTTCAGAACTTTTGTTTGTTTATTCATTTATTTTTTATGGCCAGCTCAGCCTGCCATAGCGGCAGGGCTGGCACAGCATGTGGTGCTGCACCATGGTCCCTGCAACTGCCTAAGCTTTCTTAAGCAGGCGCTTTAGACCACTGAGCCATCCTGCCAGGCCCCCTGCCTGTTTCTATTGATTGGTGAGTTGAGAAAGTTTATGTTGATGTTATAACTGATATGTATTGGCTTTTTACTGTTTTTTTTCTTTTTCTTTTTCTTTCTATTTGTTCCTGTTTATTTATTTATTTATTTATTTATTTATTTATTTATTTATTTTTTGTAGGCAAAGTTTAATGCTTTTTTATAGTTAATGCAAAATGGAATTAACTAAATAATTGCATAAAATTCGTAATTTTAAATAATATTTTCATCACTGGGGAGATAGTTTAGTAGAATAAGCGTCTTCCGGGCAAGTGCAGGGTCCTGAGTTCAATTTTTTTGCTTTTTTTTTTTTATTGTTTAAATTTAACACGGGTTATATTACATATTTTCATCATCAGATCAGTTTAGATTAATACATATAGGTATATAAGATTGATCAAACAGTTAAACATTAACCCTTCTATATCAACATTATTATTTTTTTTTTCTTTTCCCCTTTCTTTTCTTTGAAAGTTGACATATTGCATATTGTCCTTCCAATCGTTCTACAGAGTACAGTGTGTGGGCATGACCCACCTCCCTATTGATGTTGCTTAGAAAAAAAAAAGGAAAAGAATATACTTCTCTTTGGACTAAGAGGAAGCAGGTACACATACAGTCATACAGTCAAATGTTCTGCAATTGCAGTGGGCCACCAGTGAAGCTTGTGATGTTGGAGGCTATTGAATCTAAGCCTCCTAAAGCTCGTCTCACCAATCTAGCTCTGTGTTTCATGCATTGTAATTAAGCATTTTTTTTTTTCCTGCTGGGTGGTCAAGGGCAAGTTGAAGCAAGACCTGTATAACAAAACATTCTTTTT
>PVJA010038770.1:0-19549 GCA_004027025.1 Myocastor coypus
AGGGGCCCAGGGGGATGGCTCAGTGGTCTAAAGCGCCTGCTTGGGAAAGCTTGGGCAGCTTCAGGGACCGCGGTTCCATCCCCGGCACCACATGCTGCGCCAGCCCTGCCGTCAGGGCGTGGGCTGAGCCAGCCATAAAAAAAAAAAAATGAGTGAATAAGCAAATAAAGGCTATGAAACAAGAAAAACATAAATAAATAAAATAAAAAATTCTTAAAAAAAATAAAACGGGCTGAATTAGGTGGTAGCAAGTCCTTGGGGCCTTATTTGCTCAGGAGGCTGAGACACTGCCCTGTCCAGAATGCACCTTTCTACACCTCAAAAAGACTGCTGGGGGGAGGGGAGCACATGCTGTTAGTTTAAAGGTTCACTCCTCCATGGTGCTTCCCCTCAAGCTCCGCCCTGCCCCTCTGGCCCCTTCCCTCAAGCCCCTTTCTGCTCCTCCAGCCACAGCCACATCTACCTAATGACTTTACATGAGGCTTTGCAGGGGACAACTACACACAAACCATAATAGATGAGATACCAATTGCTTTTATGTGATAGTTCCTGTGTGGTTAAACAGTACATTGGTACTGTTTTGCCTATTCTATCTTACAGCATATTTAATGTTTTTGTTTTAATATTTAGATCTTTGATCCATTTTGACTTATTGCATGGTGAATGATAGGGGCCTATCACTTTCCCCTTTGGCATGTGGAAAGTTTTCTAGTGCCATTTGTTCAAGAAGTTATCTTCCATCAACATGTTTGGCAACTTTGTCAAAGATAAGGTGGGTAAGTATGTCTGGAGTTATTCCTGTATCTTTTAGTCTTATTGATCCTCATGTCTGATTTTTGTCAATATCATGGTGGTTTTTTACCACAGTAGCTTTGTAGTATAATTTCAAGTATGAGATTGTGATGCCCCTGTCTTGTCTTTGTTGTGCAGAATCGCCTTTGCTCTTCTAGTTAGTAGAGCCAAGGAAGGGCCAGTGTGATAGCTCAGCAAACTAAGTGCCTGCTTAGGCAAGCACAGGGAAAGGGATTTGATCCCTAGAATCATATGCCATGCCAGCCCCATCCCTGGGGCATGCTGGACCAATGATGGAGTCCAGGCATGGTGGTGAATACCTGTGATCCCTAGTATCAGGTATCAAATCAATCTTAGATTTTTTTTTTTTAACTCTGTGAGACATGCTTTTGGAATCTTTACCAGAATTCCATTAAGTTTGTGTAACAGTTTTGGATGCATGGCCATTTTCACTATATTGGTTCTTCCTACCCCAAAACAAGGGCTATTTCATTTTCTGATATCCTCCTCAATCTCCTTTTTCAGAGTACTGTAGTTTTCATTGCAGAGGTCTTTTCTATCCTTCATTAGATTGATGCCTGGGTATTTCATTTGTTTGGATTCTGTTTTGAAAGGTGTTTTTTTTTTTTTTCCTAATTTGTATCTCAGTGAGTTTGTTATCCACATGCAGGAAATTATTTATTTTTGAATGTTGAATTTGCATCCAGCTATGCTATTGAATTTGGTGATTAAGTCTAGAAGTGTTGAAGTGTAGTTTCAGGGGTCTTCTTTGTAAAGCATCATGCCATCTGTCATGCTATCTTTATTCCTTTTATTTCATTCTCATTAGCCTATGCCCTGGCTCATATTTCCAGAACTATATTGAATGACAGTGGTGACAGTGGATATATTTGTATTGTTCTTGATTTTGTAGAATGGAAGTTTTCAGTTTTTGTTCGTTTAGTATGATGTTGGCTATTGGCTTGTCATAGATGGCTTTTGTCAAATTGAGTTAAGAGAACATCTATTTCAATTTTCTGTAGGTTTCTAGATCATGACTAGGTGTTGGACTTTTTCAAGTGCTTTTCCTATATTCACTGAGGTGATTTTGTCCTTGGCTCTTTTTTTACTTTTTGTGCAGGGTCTCACTATGCAGTTCAGGTTCATAGTGATCCTCCTATTTTCAGCTTCACTAGCAGCTGGGATCACAAGTATGCACCACCATGCCTGGACCCCATCATTGGCTCAGCATGCCCCATGGGTGGGGCTGGCATGACATATTGTACTAGGGATCGAACCCCTTTCCCTATGCTTGTCTAAGCAGGCACTTAGTTTGCTGAGCTATCACACTGGCTCTTTCTTGGCTCTATTAATATAGTGTATTACATTTATTGATTTGCACATATTAAATCATCCCTGCATCCCTGAGGTGAATCTTGTTTGGTCATGGTGGGCAATTTTCTTAATTTGCTTCTTCTGTTTGCCAGGATCTTATTATAGATTTTTATACTTGTTTTCATTAGGAAAATTGGCCTATAGTTCTCTTTCTTGGTTGAGTCTTTCTGGTGGTTTTGTTATCAGGGTAATTCTTGCTTTCAGGAATGAATTTAGTAGTATTGCTTTCCAAGAAGAAGAAGAAGTAGAAGAAGGAGGAGGAGAAGGAAGGAGGAGGAGGAGAAGGATGAGAAGAAGGAGAAAAAGGAGAAGGAGAAGAAGAGGAGTAGTAGGAGGAAGAGTAGGAAGAGAAGAGGAAGAGGAGGAAGAACAGGAAAAGGAGGAAGAACAGGAAGAGGAAGAAGAGGAAGAAGAAGAAGAAGAGGAGGAGGAAGAAGAAAGGAAGAGGAGGAGGAGGAGGAAGAGAAGTATTGCTTTCCTTTGAGTTTCACTAATGGGTTTGAGAAGTAGCAGTATTACATGTAAGTTTCTTGTAGAATTCAGAAGTGACTATCAGAGTCTGGACTTTGCTTTGTTGGTAGGTTTCAATTTCATTGACTGAATTGATTTATTTAAAATTTTCAGGGGCTGGGGAGATAGCTCCGAGGCACAAGTGCCTGCTGGGCAAGTGCAAGGTCGTGAGTTTGAACCCTGGTCCCACAAAAAAAAAAAAAAAAATAAAATAAAATAAAATAAAATTTTCATATCTTCTTGATTTAGCTTTGGTAATTCATATGCATCTAGGAATCTGTCCATTTGTTCATTTTCTATCTTATTAGAGTACATGTTTTTTGAAGTAGGTATAGATTATCTTCTGCACAATCTGCTGTCATTTCACCATTTTCACTCCTGCTTACATGAATTTGAATCTTTTTGTTCCTTATTTTGATAAGGTTGGCTAAGGGTTTGTTCATTTTATTTAATCTTTCAAAGAACCAACTCTTGGATTCATTTATTCTTTCTAATGTTTCTTAGTCTCTATTGCATTGTTTTCTGCTTAAGAATTTCCTCCTTCTAACAAGCTTTTGGCTTGATATGCTCTTCTTGAGCTTGAGGCTCACCATTAGGTGGTTTATTTGAACTTACTGTTTTCCTGATACAGGAATTCACTGCTATCAATGTCTCTTGTAGAACTGCTTTCATTGTGCCCTATAACTTCCATTCACTTATAAATTCTACAAGAAATTTACATGTAATACTGCTACCTCTCAAACCCATTAATGCAACTCAAAGGCAAGCAATACTACCTTTTTTTTTTTGAAAGCAATACTTCTAAATTCATTCCTGAAAGGAAGAATTACCCTGATGCCATATGTTGCATTGGCATTATCATTCATTCATGGAAACTGTCTAATTTATTCTTTAATTTCATCTGTGACCCTTTGGTTGTTCAGGAGGGCACTATTTAATTTTTATGTGACTATGAGGTTCTTCTGTTTTCTTTGTCACTGATTTCTAATTTATTGCATTATGGTCTGATAATATGCATGGGATAATTTCAATTTCTTTGCATTTACTTAAACATGTTCTATGAGCTAGTATATAGTCTGTTATAGAGAATGTCTTATGTACAACTGGAAAAAATATGTATTCTAATGTTGTGGAGTGGAACTGTATACAGCTATTATGTTTATTTGGTCAAAAATTTGGCTCAGTTCTAATATTTCATTGTTCAATTTTTGTCTCATTGGTCTATTCATGGCAGTGAGATATTGAAGCACTGCATTATAATTGTATTAGTGCTTATGTGATTTTTCATGTTAATATTTATTTCATATAGTTAGGTGCACTGGTATTTGGCACACGTATATTTATGATTACTATTTCTTCCTCTTGGTTTGTTCCCTTTACAAGGATGTAGTGACATTCTTTATCTGTCTTAGTCAGTGTTGGCTTGAAATCCACTTTGCTTTTTTCCAGATTCCTGTTGAAGTATTGTTTTCTGTCCTTTGACCAGTTCATGAATTTTTGAGCTATAGTAGTCCTTCACTATTTCACAGTTCCACTTTCACAGACTGTTTCCTAGGTTTTCAAAAATATTAATCTAAATTATTTATTGTGTGGGGGTGGTGATATAGCTCAGTAGAATAAGCACCTGCCTGGCAAGTGCAAGGTTCTGAGTTCAATCCCTGGTATCACAAAAACAAACAAAATAATTTATTGTGGATTTTTCTTTCTATTGTGGGATTTTGTAGTACTGTAAGTCTACATATGTTGTTAAAATTATGCATGTTTTCAAGTTTTAAAAATGTTTAAGAACATTACAAGTGTTTTTAAAAGTGTGGGAAAGGTTTATAAGAGTGTGAGGTTTATAAAGCCTTAAATATATATAAATTCTAGAATAAATATAAATTGCCACTTTGCTGATTTCCACTTATTTCAGGATTGTCTAGGATGTAACCTCCACAAAAAATGAGGGTCCACTGTAAATGTGTTTCTTGTATACAGAATATTGTTGGATCTTGCTTCTTGATCCATTGTTCCAGTCTTTTATTTGGAGAATTAAGACCATTAACACTGACAGTTTTAGGAGCCCGGCAGGATGGCTCAGTGGTCTAAAGCGCCTGCTTAGGAAGGCTTAGGCAGTTGCAGGGACCATGGTTTGATACTCAGCACCACATGCTGAACCAGCCCTGCCCTCCGGGCAGGCTGAGCCGGCCATAAAAATAAATAAACAAACAAACAAACAAAAGTTCTGAAACAAGAAAAAAATTAAATTAAAAAAAAAACATTGACAGTTTTATAACTGATGCATATTGATTTATCCTTGCCATGTTATTTTCCTGTTGTTGGCTCCCCCTCTTTTTTCCTCCCACCATTTGCTTTTTTTTTTTGTCTTTTTGAGACAGGGTCTCATTATGCAGTTCAAGCTGGCCTTCAGCTCACTTTTGTAGCCCAGGCTGGTCTCAAACTTGCACCAATCCTCCTGCCTCAGCCTCTTGAGGGCTGGGATTACAGGCGTGAGCCACCAGGCCTGGCATTTGTTTGCTTTATCTGGTGGATTTCTTCTTTTGGGGTTTATGGTTTTGTAGTCCTTATTATCTCTTTCTAGAATGTCCTTCAGAATATTTTAGAAATAAAAATATTAAATTAAAAAAAAAGAATATTTTAGAGTGCTGGTTTAGTGATCATAAATTTCCTCAGGTACTCTGTCATGGAAGTATCTTATTTCTGGATCATTTTGAAAAGTAGTTTTTCTGGGTACATCAATCTAGTTTGGAGGCTTTTTTTTTTAAGGGCTTGGAATACTTCACTCAAAGCTTTCTTTGACTTGAGGGTTTGTCTTAAGTCTGTTGTGATTCTGATGGGTTTTCCTTTATAAGTGCTTTGTTTCTTTTTTCTAAGAGCTTTCAATATTATATTTTTGTGTTGAATTTCCAAACAAAGTCTCTCTCTCTCTCTCTCTCTCTCTCTCTCTCTCTCTCTCTCTCTCTCTCTCTCTCTGTGTGTGTGTATGATGTGGTATACTGGTACTACTCAGGTGCCTTCACACTGAACTATATTCTCAGCTCATTTTTTATTTTTATTTTGAGCCTTACCAAGTCAGTAAGTTGTCTTAGCTGGGCTTAAATTTTCAGTCCTCCTACTTTTGCCTCCCAAAATGCTGGGATTACAGGTATATTCCACCAAATCCAGCTTTTTACTTCAGATATATTACTGTATTTCAATAAAACTTGTGAGGTAAAAAGTACTTATCATTGTTCCTATTTGGCAAAATCCATTCATCTCAACTAAGTAGATGCTGGGTCAGAAAACATTGTGGTTTGACACACCAGTAGCTCTAGCAATTAAAATGTTCATTTTGTCTTTGGAATTTTCATGTAGTGTTATTTTTGTTTCCTTGAATCCCCTTACCATGTTATTTTGACTATATATATATATATATAGTCAATATATATATATATATATATATATATTGACTATATATATATATAGTCAATATATATATTGACTATATAAATATATATATATATATTTATATATATATATATATAAAACAAATTAGAATATTTTTATTAGAATATGCTATTAGAATATTATTATTCTATTAGAATAGGAAATATTCTATATTGTCATTGAAAGCCTCCATAAAATTCATATGCAGAACCATGACCTTACTAAACTTCTGATGTCTGACCTAGAAAATCTATTTTTGGAAACAAAACTAGCTAAACTGGGTGGTGGTACATGTAAGTGAGCTCATCACTCTACAAGCCTGATGCAAGGGGATCACAAGTTTGAAACCAGTTTAGCAAATATAGCCATGTGGTAAGAATAATATTATGTCAAAATAAATAAATGGGGGTTGGGATCTAGCCCAGTCTGAAGGCCTTCAGTTCAATCTCCTGTTCCACAAATACATAAATTTTATTTATTATTATTATTATTTTTTGGTGGTACCAGGGATTGAACTCAGGACCTTGCACTTTCCAGGAAAGCACTTATTCCACTGAGCTATGTCCCTGGCCCCACAAATAAATAAATTTTAAAAGAGCAGGTATTAGGTAAGAAAAAAAGCTACACGTTTTCTGAAAGATATGTGTACTATATATGAGAAATTCTTTAAAGTCTGAATTATGAAAAAAATGTAAGAGAAAAGCTATCCAGGTCTGTTGGCATGTGCTAGTAATCCCAGCACTCTGAAAGAATGAGTA
Organism: Myocastor coypus; assembly: GCA_004027025.1. Taxonomy (NCBI): domain Eukaryota; kingdom Metazoa; phylum Chordata; class Mammalia; order Rodentia; family Myocastoridae; genus Myocastor; species Myocastor coypus. Next base: position 6,861 of record PVJA010038770.1, read on the forward strand.
GGAGAACTAAAAGTTTGAGGGGCAGTTACACTGGTTGGTAGAATGCTGTCTCAAAATAAAAGATTTTAAAACAGGGTGAAGAATCTGGAGCCACAGTGCAGTGCAAAGACCCTAAGTTCAATCCATAGTACTGAAAAACAAAATATTTTTTAAAAGAAAACTAACATCAACCATGTCATATAACATAAATTACATTATATAATATTAAACAATGCTACTAAACTTAAAAAAGACTAGTTCCCACTCATTGGGTATTGGATGTACAGGGACAGAAGTCCTATACAGATCACTCTATGCCATAAACTTCAAAAACAGAGGAAACATTAGGCCCTGTAAAACAAGGTGCTAATGGTTGTTAATTTATTTAAAAAAGAAGAATCACCGACACCTCAAAGCTTTGACATGTGCACTGTCTTTCTGGTTCCTCCCATGATTTCACTTCTGCAGAAAAGTAGAACTGAGGGCCAAGTTAGGAGTCCTAAAATACCAGACCTTTGTTGTAACTCTGATCAAGTCAGATGGTCTGCTCCACATCCAAGCCTACAGCAGTGGGATTAAGCATTGGATCCCAGTTTGGGCAACTTGAACAACTTACTGAAACCCTGTTTCTGAACTAAATATGAAGAGACAACGGATATACGCCATTGTAAATGACATAGCTAGCTGGGGAAAGAAGCTGGACCTGCTAATTCCAAGATTCCAGGACAGCACCAAACAATTCCAAAGACAAAACCCCCATGCAGTATTTCTCATGGGTTCCCAAGAAGTGTGGGCAGATGCCACAAAGACTGTGCTATCAAGTCTTCACAGTAGCCCACCCTGAATTTCCAGGACTCAGGGCATTATGACATATGTCTAGATGTTCCCTCAAAGCTTCATGCAGTCATACGTGAGGCTTTTTGGAGGTGGTTCGATCCAGGGTGTACAATGCTGGGATCAAAAATGTGATGCTGGGATTGATGTGATGCTAGAATTAAGGGTGTGATTGTATTTCCTGGGTATAAAGGACAGAAAGAGACATCCCTTGTCACCTACTGCCTGCTATGGACTGTTTTTCCTCAGTGAGGCCCCTCTGCTATGCCACCCTGCTTTGGAGCTAGCCTAGTAGAGCTGAAACTTCTACAAACTGTGAGCCAAAATAAAACTTTCCTCATTTAAGTTTAGGTGTTAGGTATTTTGTTTTAGTAACAAGAATAGTAACTAAGATGCAGAGTGTAATTTTATTTTTGCTTTTCTCTTTCCTCTTTTGTTCAGCCCAAATTTTCTCTCCAGAGCCAATTTCTCCCTTATTCTTTTTTTTTTTTTTTTTTGTGGGACCAGGGTTCGAACTCACGACCTTGCACTTGCCCAGCAGGCACTTGTGCCTCGGAGCTATCTCCCCAGCCTCTCCCTTATTCTTTAACCCCTCACTTTTTTTGTGTGTGTTTTTGAGGACAGGGTCTTGTTATACAGTTCAGGCTGGCCTTGAGCTCACTTTTGTGCCCAGGCTGGTCTCAAACTCGCACCAATCCTCTTGCCTCAGCCTCCCGAGTGCTGGGATTACAGGCGTGCGCCACCACGCCCGGCAAACCCCTCACTTTTGTCACGGTTTTTGGCTTCTCTTACTCAATTGTTTGTTCAAGGCAAGAAGCACCTGGAATATGTTCAATTAGAGAAGCAGTTTTAAAAGAACTACCTGATAACACAAAGGTGCTAGGTTCAATCCCCAGGAGAGTGGGGAGAAAGAGCCAGAAACAATTTAGCACCTTACTCCTGGACACCAGACTGCTAGAAATGCTAACCAGAGTGGGTGAAAAGATTAAAGGCATGGAGATAATTTTGAAAGAGGGGACTCTTCTCTTTCGTGGACAAAGAACACTGAGAGCCTGGCTCACTATGCTTTTACTGAACTTAGGCAAGGGCACAAGCAATTAAGTTAATGGAAAAGTCATTTGCTTTTTATTTGAAAAGTGTACCCAGGTAAGCATTTCTCTAAGTGAGATCTTAGTGCTGTTGACTTCTTCATTGGAATTTGCAGTAGTGCCAGCACACTGCCAAAGGAAGAACAGCTTGCTGATTTTACTCCTTCCTGTCCACAGGGAAGCTCAATGGGGCCTATGTCATGTGACTATAGTTTCCCACATCTTATAAAATGAAAATTATATAAGACCCCTACTGTATAGGCCTAAAGTCTTCCCTAAGTTCATCATAGCTTACCAAGGAACATTTCGTGTGTAGGTACTAAAGTATAGTTGATTCATGTAGGAGACCTAGTGGAAAATCTTGGTAGAGGTGAATGGGAAGAAATCATATTAGGTGAACCTCTTTTCACAGAGCTCATTTTTGGTGATGACTGAGGTCTAAATTTCTGGTCCAATCTGTGAATAATAGCCCCAGGCCAGGTGTGATGGCATATGAATAAAACTCCACAATTCTAGGAGGTTGATGGAGGAAGATCTTGATTTGGAGCACAGTCTGTGGTCACTCAGGAACTTTGTGAGACTGTATCTAAATCAACCAATCAACAAAATAAAAATAAATAATTATCAGTCTCAGGTACAAACTGTCACTCTCAAGCTATTATACTGCTGGAAATTGAGCATTACAGGAATTAACTCTTTCAGTGTTCACCAGATCCTCCCAGGGAGTTACCTTTTAAGGGAGTAAGGTAAAAGGCACAGAGAATTTATGTAATTTGAGATCACACTAGCAAAGAGCTAGATCTCTCTAGAATCCAAGAGGTCTGACAACACTATTCCAGGTTACCACCAGCCCAGTAACAATGCCATAGTCACAATCATAATCAATAAATCCAGAAAGAACAAACTAAAATAATACACCTGACAAAACTACAGGGTCAAAATAAAAGTCTCAAATCCAGACCATGGGACCATGACCACACAAATGGTTGGAAATACACACATTTTCAAGTTAGTGGACGTTTTTTGACCCCATAAACTCCAGATCTCTGATTCCATGGCAGAAATCACACACACACACACACACACACACACACACACACACACACACAATCGCATAACACCCGCCCCCCCCCCGTCTTTTTTTTTCTTCTACTGGAGATTGAACTCACGGCCTTCACGCTGTGCTACATCTCTAGCCCTGTTTATTTTGAGACAGGGCCTAGCTAGGTCACTAAATTGTCTCTGCTGGACTTTAAGATCATCACGATGCTGAGATACTCCGCCCTCTTGTGACCGCTGCCTGTAGCTTGGGCCTCTGGCCTATACTAGTTCCTCCACTTTCACGGCGAAGGAACTACCAGGCTAAGTTGTGCTTTCCTCACCTACCCTACCCTAGAGAAAGCGAAGCTACGGGTGCCTTTTGCAGAAAATCGTCGTGGGCCGCAAAGGGTTGTGGGAAATGTAGTCCGCAGCTAGAAAGTGGAGATATATTTAGATTCTTCTCGGGACCAAATCCCATTCCCAGCCTCAGCGTGCGGACCTTGAGCGAGACCGCTCCTCCAAAATCAGAGGGTGATCCTCCGACGCACAGAGGGACGCGGGCCTAGACGCCGCGGCTGGCATCCTCACAGCTGGCGCGCGGCAAGGCCTTTGCACCTGGGCGAGCCGCGGGGTGCTCTGGGAACTGTTGTCTGGCGTCTATCGGACCGGCGCTGCGTCGCCCTCAACTGTGCCTACCACCAGCTTCTGCTGCGCCTCCTCGGAGGCTACTTGGGCTGTCCCACTCGGGTGGCCTTCAGGTGTGGAGTCGGGCTGTGTGTCCGCAGGCTTGGTGGTGAGTCCCTGGGACTCTTTGTGCTGGGTAGGAGTGTGGCCGAAGGAGGAACGCCGTACGGGGAGACGGCTTCGCGGCGGCGCCGAAGGCCGTGGGAATGGCGCGTGGGAACCGAGTGGTGTCCGCGCTTTGCCTTCGGGTTTCAGTATGAACGAGGGTGCAGACTGCGTGACCGTTCGCTCCTTAAATGAATGAGAAACTCCGGGGGTGGAAGGTAGGGTAGGATTGCGTGCGCGGACTGATGTGTGAGGCTGTGTCCGAGAGATACAGCATTTCTTTCTTTACAGCATTTGGAAATATGTTATTAACATGAAACAATTGCGCCAACCTTCAAACATTTATTTATAAGTATATTTCGTGTGTTAGCAAAGTGTTTTCTGTACGCTTGACATTCTCCTAAACTGCACTCCCCAAATCTGAACAGACCAGGTTAAAGAACAAAAATCACCCATACAATACTCATACCAGCTATACTACCACTGTCAAAATTTATAATCCATTTTTTCACCCTTTCTTTTGTGAATACATACATATACACATTATTGTATATATTACACATAGTATATATGCAATGTATACAGCATACAATATACAATGTATAATACATAACATGTGCAATGTATTAACAGAACATAAAATACATATTTAACATGTACAACATATTACATATAAATTTAAAAATTGTAGTCAGCACACCTATCATCCAACACACTAGGTGGATGTGGCAAGAAGGTTGTAAATTGCATCCTAGCCTAAGCAATTTAATGGCATATCTAAGACACAGAGTGTTGGGGTTGTAGATCATTGTGGAGGCCTTCAGTTCAATTCTCAGTGCACCTCTCTCCAAACTGCAGTCACACTACACATACAATTCTGTAATGTTGAGAAGCTGAGGCAGGAGGATCAGTGTGAGTTTTTGAGACCAGCCTGGGCTACAAATGTGACCTCAAGGCTGGCCTGAACTGCACAGTGCGACCCTGTCTCAAAAAGACAAAAACAAAAACAAAAACAAAAAAATCAATTCTTTAAGGTATGGTCTTCATTTACGAGAATGTGGTTGATATTGTTGCATTTAAACAGTTACAAGATTATGCTGCATTTTAGTTTTTCATGTTATTTAACTAAACACATCTATTTCCCTTGTGTAATTGAGGTTGTTTTTATAAGCAGCGTGGTTATTGGGAACCAGTAATCTACAGTATTATTGGTATAGTATATTAGCATTGTATGTGACTGTCTGTATCCATACATCTTTGATAACTGGACATGATCAATGATGGTAATTTTATTAACCTTATAGTTATCAAATAATTCATTGTTATTTGATTACTATTGAAGCCAATCAGTTTTAAAAATCATTTGAAAATTACATTTTCCAGAGTTATATTAAGGATCCATTCATTCATAGACTCACCATTTATCGAATGCTATTTGTCTAATAGGCATGATTCTAGATCAGTGGTTCTCAGTCTGTAGGTCATGACCCCAGTGGGGGTCGAACGACCAAAACACAGGAGTCACCTAAAGCCATTGGAAAATACATATTTAAACCCATGCTATGCCGTGGTGAAATTTTTTTTTTTTTTTGTGAAATATTATTTATTGGAATTAGTAATAAATATTTCTCAACATATAATTAAATATTGTTTTTGTGATTAATCACTATGTTTAAATTATGTTTGACTTGTAGCAATGAGAATATATAATGCATATCAGGTATTTACATTCTGAATCATAACTGTAGCAAAATTACAGTTTGAAGTAGCCACCAAAATTATTTTTTGGTTTGGGGTCACCGCAAACCAGGAACTGTATTGTGGGGTCACGGCATTAGAAAGGTTGAGAACCACTGTAAGATGGTTAGGATTTAGCAATAAATGAAATAGACAACCCCCCTGCTATCATGGTACTTACATAGTTCTGGCCAAGAAATTAAAGTAAGCAAATTAAATATGAAATATATGAGATGGAATACATTAATGGTGAAAAATACTAATAGAAAAAGGAAGTTACTTATAATTGCAGGTAGGAGTTATAGTTTTAGGTAAGGTAGCTAGGGAAGTATCTTTAAAAGGTAGTAACAAGGATATGATGAAAGTAAAGGAGCCAGGTATGTATACATGAGGAAAGGTTATTCCATGCAGAGGGAACGCATTGTAAACCTTTTGAAGACCAACATGTCTGTTACAATAAAGAGATTGGTATGGCTCAATTGGAGCAAGTGAAGGGGAAGGATAATGGAACATAATATGGTTGTAGGATTGTTGAGGTAGAGAAATAGAACAGTTTTACATTGGTGTAAATATAGAACAATCCTTCCCACTACTACTACTACTACTACTACTACTACTATTATTATTATTATTTTATTTTTGTCTTGTTGAGACAGGGTCTCACTATGCCATTCAGGCTGGCTTTGAGCTCACTTTTGTAGCCCAGGCTGCTTTCAAACTCACATTGCTCATCCTGCCTCAGCCTCCCATGTTGTGTTATTCTGGTGTTGGTGCCGAAAGAAAACGACGAGAAGACCTGATGAAGGCAGTTCAGAGGACTCACCGAGACTTGTCCCTCTCGAAGTGAGCCTGGATCCTCAGGAGGATCTTCCTTTTTTGGGGGGTCAAGGAATGCACTCAGGTGCAGAATCACTTTAGTAAAGAAATGTTACAATCTCTGACCTCCATTTGCCCAATCCTAGGTTCACACAAATACTAATTACAAAGGTTTCAAGCAAGGGTGGAATCTGCTAGTGGAAAGCCCTTCAGGGTAAGCTGTTATCTTTCTCCTTGAATCTCAGCTTTCTAGGATTCCCAAACCACTGCTGTCCCTGGGCTTTGTTTTATTGCTCTTTGCCTTGTGAGACACTAATTACGTATCTCTACACTCCCAAGTGCTGGGATTATAGGCATATGCCATAACGGCGCCTGACCCTCTACTATTATACTTGCTTCAGAAAACAAGATTGTTAGCTAGGTCTATCATTTTAGGAAGGGTTACAAAATAATATTTGAATAGTCATTCCTTGTTAGGTACAGTTTGTATAGGAAAGGCAGAATAAATGAATTATTTTCTTTATAGGTGTCTTAGTTACTCTTCTCTCGTTGCTGGTCTACCCAAAATGAAGGAAGAAAAGGTTTATTCAGTTTACAGTTACTGGAGGTTTCAGTCCATATTCAGCTGGCTCCAAGGCTAAGTGGAACAGGGCACAGAGCATCCAGTTCATGGCAGCAGGACAGCAACAAAATGGCAACAGATGCAACCGACCAACCAGAGCAATAGAGAGAATCTGTTTCTTTATCTCTCTTATAATACATTCAGGCTCTCTGCCTCAGGATATCTGCCTCAGACCACACCCATAATCCCAGCAGTACTAAAATCCATAATCCAAGCAAATTATATAATCCCAGCGAATCATGAGTTAGTTTCAAACTCTAGAAGTCCCCGCCCCATGACTATATGAGATTTTGGGGTGACAACTAGACACAAGCCATAACAATAGAGTTTTGGGCTATTGAGTTATTTCCATAGTATCTCTTAATGAGTGATTATTGTAACTCATCCCATCAGTTTTAATATACTTGATGTGTTCAAAATTGACAATTATTTTCTTTTTTGAAACTCGAATTTCTCATCTTGACCACTCCTTCAAGATGGCTTCTGAGTCTTTTAACACATAAATAGTTAAAAGGGCTATTATAGATGAACTAGTATTTTGACAAAATTTCCCGGAATCGTGATAAACATTTCCTTGCATACCCATGAAATCAGAGTTTCTGTATGGAGTCCTGATTCCTTTTGGCATTGATTCTAGGAGGGTCTATGTATGTATGTGCACTGAGCTAGGAACTATTTTCTTAACTTTAACAGTTTAAGATTAGGGGCTGGGGAGATAGCTCAGGGGCACAAGTGCCTGCCTGGCAAGTGCAAGGTCCTGAGTTCGATCCCCTGCTCCGGGGAAAAAAAAAAAAAGAAAAAGAAAAAAAAAAAGATCTAATTCATCTGCCATACATTTTACTAATTTAAAGCATAAAATTAAATAATTTTGGTTATTACTGGGATTGAACCCAGAATTTTTGCACTGAGCTGCATCCCTAGCAGCCCCCCCGCCTTTTTTTTTCTTTTTTGAGAAAGGGTCTTGCTAAATCAATGTATTTCCCTGTCTGGGTGGAATTTTTGATCCTCCTGCTTCATCTTCCCAGAGTGCTGGGATTACAGGTGTGTCCTACAACATCTGATGTACAATTCAGTTTCAAAGTAAACTATACACACAAACTTGGGGAACTTTGATTATAATTTAAGAGCATTTTTGTTCCTACCAAAAGCTGCATTGTACTTCACTCTCAGCCTAATTAACTACTAATCTGCTTTCCCTTTCTACATTTGGTTGTTCTAGATGTTTCATACAAATGAAATTTTAACGACATATGGCCTTTCTGGACTGGCTTCTTTCTCACTTCGTAGGTTTGCAGGGTTCATTCATATTGTAGCAGGAAGTATATTCTTAAAAATAGGCATCATAAGATCATACTGCAGTTTTCACTGTCAAAAATTTAGAATTGCAGAGTTTTAACTTCAGTTTTATTTCATAACTGTTATTTGCTCATTTATCAATCCATAAATGTACATATGTATATAAATATGTACTATATAAGATAGTTTCAGAAGATCATTATCAGTTCTCATAATATTCTTACTGAAAAATGTAGAGATAAGACAAAAACCTAATTAGGATCTCAAGAAGTAGAGAGGAATAAAGCCCAGGCACGCTGTAGTCTGTTACTTGGGAATTGTGGAAAGCTGGAATTCAAGGAGACAGATAGCAGCTTTTCCTGCTGGCTCTCTGTTTGTTGTCTCCTCCCTTGCTTGGAATCTTTTCGGTTAGCATTTTATTAACCTAGTGTTAGGCATATGGTAAGATACGGTGATTTGTAGTCTGTATTCATTAAGGTACTTGTGCACATTCTTTAGCCTGTTTTTAGCCCTCAATAAAAGTGAGATACTTCTGAGGCTCAGTGCTCACTTTGAGAGACAAATCTCAGTGAGTCCTCTGAAGCTAAATTCATTGGGTCTTCTTGTCATTGCTTTCGCCACTAACTCATAACATACAACAGAAAAAATTTAGTATTTTCTACAGATCTATTTGTTGTGTGTATCCCTCTAGGGCAGTACAGTTCAATTATTGTGCTTTGAAGTTACTAGAATTAATTTTCCTCTATTTGCTTTTTAGATGTAGTTTTGTTTTATCATTTCATTTAGCTGTCTTTTTTAAAATTTTTTTATTTTTTGCATTTTAGTGAAGGGTCTACAGGGTGTTTGGGGTCTTACTATTAGATCAGACTCATGGTGATCCACGTGTTTACAGCCTCCCAAGGGCTGGGATTTCCAGCACAGGCCACCAAGCCCAGTCTCAACTGGTCTCAGTGTGCTCCAGGAGCAGGGCCAGGCATGGCAGGCCCAGGGATTGAATCCCTGGCCCCTGCACCTGCATGCAAGCGCTTTAATCTGTTGAGCTATTTGGCAGGCTCTTAACTGTCTTATAATTGTGTAAAGTATTTACATGCTTAGAGAAATATACAAAACAAAGTATATTAAAGTCTATATGAAAGAAATATGGCATAAAAAAGAAAAAAAATCTTGTATTTGTGTCTCTACTACCTTGTTTTTTTCTCTATTCCTATGAGTGCTTTTTTAAAAAATTATTTATTTATTTATTTATTTATTTATTTATTTATTTGGTACAGGGTCTCACTATGTAGCTCAGACTTGTAGTGATCCTCCTGTCTCAGCCTCCCCAGTGCTGGGATTATAGGCACATACTACCATGCCAGTTTCAGTGGCTAGCACAGTATGTGGCACCAACGATCAAACCCAGGTCCCTGTGCTTGCCAGGCAGGCACTTAGAGCACAGCACTCTCTCCCCAGCCCTTGTTTTGCCTTTTTTTTTTTTTTTTTTTTTTTTTTTTTTTTTTTTTTTTTTTTTTTTTTTTTTTTTTTTTTTTTTTTTTTTTTTTTTTTTTTTTTTTTTTTTTTTTTTTTTTTTTTGTTCTTTTTCAGTAGTAGGGATTGAACTCAGGACCTTGTTCTTTTTTTTTGCAGGGCCGGAGTTCAAACTCACAACCTTGCACTTGCCCAGCAGGCACTTGTGCCTTGGAGCTATCTTCCCAGCCCGTTTTGTTTCTTTGAGACAGGATCTTGCTATGTAATTCAGGTTGGCCTTGAAGTCATTGTGTAGCCAGGCTGGTCATGAAGCCATGGCAATCCTCCTGTCTCACCTTCCCAAGTGCTTGGACAACGTGTGTACCACCATGCCCAGCTTGAGTACCTATTTTTTTTATTATTTTTAATTTTATTTATTTATTTTTTTCTTGTTTCAGAACTTTTGTTTGTTTATTCATTCATTTTTATGGCCGACTCAGCCCACCCCGAGGGCAGGGCTGGCACAACATGTGGTGCTGGGGATTGAACCACGGTCTCTGAAGCCATCCATGCTTTCCCAAGCAGGCGCTTTAGACCACTGAGCCATCCCGCTGGGCCCGAGTACCTATTTTGAAAATTAGACTTTTTTGTTTTTTCATCTGTTTTTTAAGTTTAAATATGATAGTAGGTTACTATTCTTATTCTTTTTCATTTTACTTTTTCTAGTTGTTTCATCTGAGATGCATTTTTGGAGGGGTCTTTAAGACAAGGTATATAGTTCAGATAGTATTATTTTTGTAGTGGATATCAAACCCAGGGCCTTTGTATCAAGCCTTTGTAGCCATCCTCTATTCTCCCAGCCTTTTAAAAGGATTTTTTGTACAGTAGCTCAGGGGAAGCTTGAAGCTGTGATTCTCTTGCCTCAGTCTCCCAGAGAGCTGGGGTACAGGTTTATGCCACTGTTCCTGGTTGCAATTTTTATGTAGTTGGATTAATAGCTGTCATCTTTCTGTTTTCAGTGTTACATTTGCTCTTTTTTTTCCTCCTTTGTCAGGTCTTTATTGAGTATTTTATGATTATAATTAATCACTTATTTTATTGTATAATTTGTACTTCCTTGAAAAAATTCTCAGTGCTACCCAAGAATTTTGTGTATTTTAGATTTTTAACTAATCTAAGTTTATTTTTTATTTTTTATTTTTTTTCTTTTTTTTTTTTTTTTTTTTTTTTTTTTTTTTTTTTTTTTTTTTTTTTTTTTTTTTTTTTTTTTTTTTTTTTTTTTTTTTTTTTTTTTTTTTTTTTTTTTTTTTTTTTTTTTTTTTTTTTTTTTTTTTTTTTTTTGGTGGGACTGGGGTTCAAACTCACGACCATGCACTTGCCCAGCAGGCACTTGTGCCTCGGAGCCATCTCCCCAGCTCCCTTATTTTTTTTCTTGTTTCAGAACTTTTGTTTATTTATTTTTTATGGCTGGCTCAGCCTGTCCTGAGGGCAGGGCTGGCGCAGCATGTGGTGCCGGGGATCGAACTGCGGTCCCTGCAGCCGCCTGCAGGTGCTTTAGACCACTGAGCCATCCTGCCCGGCCCTAATCTAAGTTTAAAAATGCTTCATATATCATGCAGGACCTTTATAACCAAATGTTCTCAATTCCTCCCTTCATGTTTTGTCCTATTTCTCTCATTCATTTCACTTATCCTTGTGGTTAACTAGCTAATACATTTTTATCACTATTGATTAAAATGAATATTTATATTTTAGATCAATTAAGAATAAAAGAACCAAGGGCGAGCCAAATAGCTTAGCAGATTAAAGTGCGTGCAAACAGGTGTAGGGGCCAGGGGTTCACCCAGGGTGTGTTGAGATGGCAATTGAGACTAGGTGTGGTAGCATAGTGCCTGTAATGCCAGCTCTTGGGAGGCTGTAAACAGCTGGATCACTACTAGTCTGACCTAATAGTGACCCTGAACACCCTGTACACCCTTCCCTAAAAGTACAAAATAATAATAACAGCACCAAAATATTTTTACTTTTATCTTCATATTTGTTTTCTGATTGCTTCCTTTTCTTTCTACTTGAAGAACTTTTTACTGTTTCTTTTTTTCTTTTTTTTTTTTTTGAGAAAGGGTCTCGTTATGCAGTTCAGGCTGGCCTTGAGCTCACTTTTGTAGCCCTGGCTGGTCTCGAACTCACACTGATCCTCCTGCCTCAGCCTCCCAAGTGCTGGGATTACAGGCATGCGCCACCACGCCCGGCTTTACTCTTTCTTGTACTGTTGGTCAGCATGATAAATTCTCTTAAGTTTTGTTTGTTTGAAAAAGTCTTCATTTCTTTACTTTTAAAGAATAATTTTCCTACATAGAGATTTTTAGATTGGTAGGGTTTTTTTCTTTTGGTACTTAAATACTTCATTTCACTCTTCTTGCATTTATGGTTTCCCATCAGAATATTGTTCTAATTCTTGGCCTTGTTGCTTTAGTGGTACAGCATTATTATTATTATTATTATTATTATTATTATTATTATTTTACTTCCCTTAGGATGTCTTTGTTTTTGGTTTCATTATGATATGCTTATGTGTGATGTTTTGATATTTCTTCTACTTGATGTTCTTTGAGCTTGCTGGAACTGTGGTTAGATATCTGTCATTAATGTGTAACATTCATGGATATAACTTATTATATTCTCTATTCTCATTGTTCTTTTGGTATTCTAACTATGGATGCATTATATATTTTGATACTATCCTATAGTTTTAATATTCTCCTCCTGTTTTGTTTTTAACTCTTTTTTTATTTTTATTTTTTTATTTTTTATTTTTTATTTTTTTTGCCTTTTTGCCTTTTTGAGACAGGGTTTCACTATGCAGTTCAGGCTGGCCTTGAGCTCAGTTTTGTAGCCCAGGCTGGTCTCGAACTCGCAGGGATCCTCCTGCTTCAGCCTCCCGAGTGCTGGGATTACAGGCGTGAGCCACCATGCCCGGCTTTTAACTCTTTTTTTAATGGTAGCAAAGTTTATTAAAAGTAGGAAAAGCGGGGGGGGGGGGC
>PVJA010038771.1:0-19555 GCA_004027025.1 Myocastor coypus
TGCCCTCAGGGCAGGCTGAGCCAGCCATAAAAATAAACAAACAAAAGTTCTGAAACAAGAAAACAAATAAAATAAAACAAATTAAAAAGAAAATAAAAGCATATCTGACCACTACTTAGTTTAAAATCTTTGAAAGAGCTTTAAAGTGAATGGCTCCATAGTATTCACAAGATAAGGTCCAAACCCTTTTGCCAGATTTACGTTCTTCATGATCTGGCTCCTCGCCTTTTTAAGCCTCAAAGGTTCTGACAATATGTGCCTTTTCTCTACTCAGTTTTCCTCATTTCAGTAAGTAATCACAATTCACCAGTTTGTTCAGACCCAAACTTAAGTATCTTTTAGCCCGTACTTTCTGTCATTCTCTCTTCTGTCAAAATAGGCCTGGTCAAAGCCACTATCATCACCTGCCTGAATAACTGCAGTGGTCTCCACATTGGTCTTCTAGCTTCCTGTCATAATCCATCACACAACAAGCAAAATCACCTTTCTTCTCTGAAATAAATTTTTCCTTTGCCTTTATTACTTATATTCTAGCCAGATGAAAGGCTAGAAAGTTTAAATTTGCCTGTGTTAATATTTTGGGAAACTCAATTTTGGCATGTAAGGCAGCCAAAGCCAGGGCAGAAAAACACTGAGCCAGTGTTGTATAGCTCTAGTTGTATAGGCCTTTAATCCCAGTGTTTAACAGACTGAGGCAGGAGGATCACAAAGTTCGAGGCCAGCTCGAGGGCTACACAGTCCAGGGACAGCCTAGGCAAGACCCTGCCTCAAACAAACAAACAAACAAACCAAAAAACAACTTTACAAGCATGACTTTGCTTCTTGCCTGTTTAAAATCTTACTGGCATCCTACTTCACTGAGAATCAGATCTAAATTCCTTAGCACAGGCTGCCAAGATCTGCTCTCCAAGCCAGGCATGGTGACACACGCCTGTAATCCCAGCACTTGGGAAGCAGAGGCAGGAAGATCAATGTGAGTTCGAGAGCAGCCTGGGTTACAAAAGTGAGCTCAAGGCCAGCCTGAACTGCATAGCAAGACCCTGTCTCAAAAAGACATAAATAAATAAATAAATAAATAAATAAATATTTTAAAAAAGATCTCTCCAGTTTGTCATATACCACTGTTTCCCTTGCTTACTGTATTCCAAGCATGCTGGGCTTCTAGCAAGTACTCCAACCCAACTGTTTCTACTTTAGGGCCTTGGTATGTGTTACTTTGTTTGAAACATCATTCCTCAACTCCTATAACTACTTCTTATCTTTGTTTTATTATTATTATTATTTTTTTTGGTATTGGAAATTGAACTCAGGACCTCATGCTTGCCAGGCAGGCGCTGTAAAGCTGAGGTACATCCCTGGCCCCCATCTTTTTAAAACCATTTTGTAACTAAAATAGATACAAGTTGGGCATTGTGATGCATGCCTAATCCCAGCACTCACAGGCCAAGAGTTTGAGGCCAGTCTGAACTACAGTGTAAGACCTTGTCTCAAAATAAACAAAATAGTTAGATACATTCAGGAAAATATACATAACCCACGTGTATTGTATGTTTGGAAGCATGACCAAGTAAAAATCCTGAACCAACTACCAACCTGAATGGATTACATAAAAGTGTACTGTGTCTCTTTTACTTTTTTACTTCATCCTTTTTTTTTTGTCTTTTCAGACAGGGTCTCACTATGCAGTTCAGGCTGACCTTGAGCTCACTTTTGTAGCCCATGCTGGTCTTGAACTTGCACCAATCCTCCTGCCTCAGCCTCCCAAGTGCTGGGATTATAGGCGTGAGCCACCACGCCCAGATTTTTTGGTCTTTTTGAGACAGGGTCTCCTCATGAAGTTCAGGCTGGCCTTGAGCTCACTTTTGTAGCCCAGGCTAGTCTCAAACTTGCACTGATCCTCCTGCCTCAGCCTCTGAATGCTGGGATTAAGGTGTGCACCACCACGCCCACCTTGCTTCATCCTTATTCCAAGAATAATCCCCACTCAAAGTCTGTATGGTTCCTTCTGTAATCTGTATTATTGTTATATTTGTGTCTGAACCCCTGAAGTTTTTAAAAAGGTTTTATTCTTGACCTTTCTAAAATGTCAGGCTAGAATTGGCCTGACAGCTCAGCGGACTAAGGTGTCTGCTCAGCAGAGCACAGCGGCCAGGGTTTGATCCCAGGCATGCAGTGCCATCCCTGCCCCTGGAGTGTGATGAGACTGCGATTGAGACTGGGTGTTGTGCCACACGCCTGTAATCCCAGTACTTGGGAGTCTGAAAACAGGAGAATCAGTATGAGTCCATTCTCCGTAGTGAGACCCCTGTAGATTCTGTCCTAAATACAGAAAAAAAATGTCAGGCAGTATTACTCAGTATATTGCTTTTACCATCCCGTTCATTCCATCCTTTAACAAACATTTGTAGAGTGCCTACTAGTGGCCAATTATCTGAGAAACAAAGAAACAAAGTGACAAAAATTCGAGTCTCTAATGATGGAGGTTATTTTTCTACTAGGAATAGGCAGATAATAGAGTTACAGTGAATAGTTTGTACAAAGCTATGTTATATTGGAAAAGTATTGCACATATAAGGGAAATTGAGAAATACCAAGAAAATGGGGGGGATTCTGCAGTTTTAATCAGGAGAGGCAACAACTACCAGATCCTTTCCATACCTAAGTTGAGTATAGCACCAAGCCCATCCTACCAGTTCCATCTGCCATTATATAAGGTCAGTGAAGGGGAAGATTCAATAGACATTTTAAGCTTCTTGGACTGCTAGGGAACAGAATGGGGAGAGCTATGCAGAACTGGATGCCAGGAAAGCAAGGTTAGTGTTGGAGAGTACTGGCTTAAAGATCTTGACTCCAGCAGGTTCAGATTCATACAAAATACCTTTCTCAGGAATGCCGACTATGAAGCTCCTAGGTTAGGTGTGGATCCAAGTCTGTTCTTGGATTACTGTGGCAGTCTCTGAGCCCTGTGTGAAGAAAAAGGAGGGAGACAAGGACAAGGAGCCATCTCGGGTCTTAACTGTCCCCAGCGTGCTTGCCCGTCGCCCAGGAACATCCCTTCACATCTCATTCCGCCTCCAATCTCACTTTTACCATCAGCAAGTCTTCGCTGACCTACCACCGAATCCTCCCATTGGCCCTTTCCTTCCAGTCCAGCCCTCCGTTTCCCAGGGTCTTTCCAATTCCTGGCTCTGCCTTGTTGGGAGCCGCTAGACTAAATAAAGCCACAGCGGGGTTCCCACCTTCCACTTGTCTTAGGGGGCATAACCTTGAATTTTGATTAGTAACACCAAGCGTAGGCTCAGGTCCCGCCTGCCTTCTAGATAGAGTCAAGACTCTCTGAGTACTCTGGCTCCAACTCCTCTACAATTTAGTCCGCGACGCCGCGGAGTGTTGCCATGCAACACTAAGGGGCGGGGCCTAAATAAGTCACAGGCTCGAGTCACATCATTGGATCAACAAAGCCATTACGTCGAATTCCAACTCGCGCAGGAAGCAGGTCTTATTCTCGCGAGATTTACCTTCTTCCCGGTCTGCACTGCGGCGTTTCCCGCGCGGGGTACATCAGTTCCTGGACGTACGGCGGGGCCATACGCACTGCCGTCGTCGTCGTCATGGGTTTCCTGAAATTGATTGAGATCGAAAACTTTAAATCGTACAAGGGTCGACAGATTATCGGACCGTTTCAGAGGTTCACCGCCATCATTGGACCCAATGGCTCTGGTGAGATAAACCCAGCTGCGGCTCTGCACACGTCCCAGCCAGGACCCCCCTCTCTAGCGCTAGAGTAGTACAACCCAGTCCTTGCAACCTGAAACCTTGTGAAACCTAAAAGGTTCCTAACTCCTGAGGGGTTTCGACTCAAACCCACTCTCCGCCCTCGATTCCTCTGACTTCAGCGTCTTCCCCAGGTGTTAGTTACCCAAGTTTCATAGGACCACCAGTCCAGCCTGAGTGGTACTGGCCGAATTGTACGATGCCCCGCCCATTGCCCCCTCCCGCCAAAAGAGGCTAATCGGGAGCCAACTGCCAGGGAGCCAGCTGCCAGCTGCGCGCTTTCTTGTCTGGCTGGCTGGTTCCGGCTTCCCAGCCTTGTTCGACCCACTTGGAATATGTGGGAGCTATGCCATGCTCTCTGGCTGAGGTTCCAAACGGTACATTCCAGTTTCACCCTTGTGCCCTCTGCCCGCCTACATTGGCAAACTCCAGTTCGTTCCTTTTTGCTCCTCTCTCCCAAAGCGGCACTTTTAAATTCAAGACTCAGCGCTGTACTTAGTCTCCTGAGTCTTTCAGAGACCGTGGCCGGGACTCGTTCCTTTCCACCCATGGAAACTGTCAAAAGTTTAAACTCATTCACCTTCTATTTTTGTGAATGTTTTTAATGATCTTCAGGAGTTCAAGTTGTGAAATATCAGGATAGAATAAGTAAAATCTGTGTTCTCATGGAAACTATATTCTAGATGGGAAAGAAAATGGAGAAAATAATTTTAGGCAGTTCAGGAAATGGTTTGTGTTAGTGTGACAGTTATTTCAATACTTTACAGGAAATGTCGATTCGCATCTTTTTTTTTTTTTTTTTTTTTTTTGTCTTTTTAAGACAACGTCTCACTGTGTAGTTCAGGCTGGCCTTGAGTTTATTTTTGTAGCCCAGGCTGGTCTCAAACTCACATCGATCCTCTGGCCTCAGCCTCCCAAGTGCTAGGATTACAGGTGTGCACCACCACGCCCGGCTTCTATTCGTATCTTAACTTCCTTGTTTCCATCTGGAGATACTCGTGTACTGCAAAGTGGTCTGGTGGGAATCCTGCTGTCGTTGCCACTCACTTTCTAGCCTGAGATCCTGCCCTTGCTGTGAATAGCTCATACTAAACACCTTCCTTGGAAATTTGCCCTGAGTTTGAATCTCTGCTTAGAGCTCGAGTTCTCATATCAGAGTTGGCATATCAGTGAGATAATTCTTTGTGGTAAGGCTGGTCCTGTGTATTGTGTTTTACCCCCTAGATGATAGCACTCCTACTTCCCAAGTATGACTGACAAAAGTTTCTCTCTTACATTGCCTGTTTTAAGAGGACAGAGCTCAAAAGTACTTACTCTTTTCAGGTCAATTGAGAACCACTGGTCTACAAAGTTAATGTGTAGAAATCTACCCAATTTCTTAGGCACACTTTTATTTTTCCCGGTTGAACTCAGGGCATTGTGCTTGCCAGGCAAGTGCTTGTTCTACTGAGCTATCTTCCAGGCCCAGCTACCCAATTTCTTAGGGTTCTGATGTTGCAGGCCCTGTGGAAAAAGCCAGGCTGTGCCCTTTGGCATTTAGTCTCTACATTGATAGATTTGTATATCCAGCTGTTCTAAAAATACCCTTGGTCATACTACCTCCTGCCCCATTCTTCAAGTCAGTCTCTAGGAGGTATTCCTTCTTAATCTATTGCTCTTACTCTGGTACACAGTAGACTCTTTGTACACATTAATGTTTCTTTTCTTCTGTCTTGTATTTCTGGTGTATGTTTTTGTGTTTCAATAACTGGTCTGTTACTGTGCTAAGGAATGTTTCCTTGAAACATTTTGTTGGTGTATTGTATGTACTATATGTTATAAAAATGTTTAAAATATTGAATGATTGTGTAAAGAGACTTTTGGTTGTGAATTCTTGTCTTTCTTGGAGATTATAGGAGGAGCCCAAAGATTGCAAATTAGTTTCTGAAAGACTGATGACTGGTTTGTATGATGTGCTAATCTGTAATAGGTCAGACAGCTTGAGTCTAGACTAGGGCTAGGATAGACCTATCCTTTATGGAGCATCTATTGTGTGCCAAGTGCTTCATTGGAATTCTTAGCATTTATTTTATTGTATTTTTCACTTTTGATTGTGGAGATTGAACCCAGGGTTTGATGAATCCAAAGCACATACCTTATACTTCATAAAAACTTTATACCTAGGGGGATTGAGATACAGAAGTATAACGATTTGCCTGTGTTTCTAAGAGTGAAGAGTAGAACCTATGCATATCATACATCAAGGCCTGTGTTCCTTCTACTCCAAAACAATGTATCATTCATTTTTTTAGACCTGTAGACTTAGGTCTTTTTCATTTTTTTCCTGGTTAAGGGATGGAGAACCAGTTAAGAAATAGTGAAGCCAGTATTACAATTGGTCTGGGTCTGTCATAAAAGCCCCTCCCCAACCTTTTTCTTTGTTTTAGTGCTTAAGATTAGTGCTCATGACTTTTTGCATGCTAAGCATATGGTCTTCTCCTAAGCTACAGCCCACTCCAGTTGGTCAGGCTGGCCTCGGACTTGCAGCAGTGCCGCAGACCCCCAAGTAGCTTGGAATGTGGGCATTCACTACCACATCTGGGCCAAGGGTCTTAATCACTTTTCTGCTTCCATGGAAGGACATTTTTTATGGTTCGGTAGAATGGCATTGGACATCAGAGCCTCAGGTCAGCCATATAATATGAATAGGGAGAAACATGAGATAGAATTTAGTGAAATTAAACTGTACCTTTTTATCCTGTAATACCTGTCTAAACTTTAAAACAATGTCCTTTCATTGGAATCTAATATGAAGAAAAGAAAACTTTAACACCACTATTGAAAAGATAGCCTCTCTTTATCTTTTCTTTTTTTCAAGACCAGGGTTCATACTTCCTACCAGGCAGGCACTTGTGCCACAGAGCTTTCTCCCCGACTGCTTTTTATCTTAAAATACTGATTCATACGCTGAATGGGATGGTGCATACCTGTAGTACCAACATTTTCAGAGGCTGAGGATGTAGGATTGCAGGTTCCAGTCCTGCCTAGGAATCTTAGACCCTGTCTCAAAATGAAAAGGATTCGAGATGTAGCTCAGAGCCAGGGCCCTGGGTTCAACCTCCAGTATTACAAAAACAAAACCCTCATTGGTACAGCTGAAACACAATAAAAACAGTCAGAGAATTCCAAAGGATGGTACTAGTAAGAAATTCTCTTGACTTCAGTTACCTTGTTTCCCTCTCAAAAGCAATTGTAACTATACTGTTTACATTTTCAAGTGTTTTTCTATATCTTCTCAAGTTTTTCTTAAAATTAGCAGACATGTATTTTGCATAATTATTGAAAAGTAAATTGCAAACTTGATATTTCACCTTTACATTTCTTTTTAATTTTTGAACCAGAATCCAGAGTTCACACACTGCATTTTTGATATAGTAAGTCCCTGACTTATAAACATTCCAGTTGTGAACTTGCTATATTGAATAAGATTCACAGGTATACTATATAAGACTCACTTTGTTGGATTACCAACAAATCCAACTTAGAGACATTCTCCTGAAATTGAACTCGTTCATAAGTGGAGGACTTAATGTATCTCAGTAATTTTCTATGTTCTGTAATGGTTTTTCCATTTCCTTTTATTCATTGACCTTCTTATAGGACTGAGGGTGCTAGGGATAGAACCTAGGCCTTGAGCATGCTAGGTAAGTGCTGTTGACTCAACTTTTTTTTGTCCTAAGGTTTCCTTATAGTGTCATTTACTAGGTTTCTTTATCTGCTATATTTTCTAGAAATTAGCATTTAGGTTGAAAGGCTGTTTAGATTCAGATTAAGTATTTTTGGCAGGATACTTTGTAGCTGATGCTGGGTAATTCATATAAGGTTGTGTAATGGGGATTTTGTTTTTGTTGTTTGAGACAGGGCCTCATTTTGTAGTTTAGGCCACCTTGAACTTGTGACAGTCTTCCTGACTCAACCTTTGGAGTGCTAAGAATAAATGGATGTGCTACCATGCTTGGCCTAGGGTGCTTCATATTGTATCATAATTCAAATGTACCCTTTAAAAATTGTAGTAAAGTACATATAAAATTTTGCTAAATTAGCCACTTCAAAGTGTACGAGCTTACTAGTGTTAAATATTTTCATTGTTGTACAGTAGATTGCCACAGCTTTTTCATTTTGCAACACTGAAATTAAAAAAAAAAAAGAACCTCATTTCCCCTCTTTACTAGCTCATTTTTTGATTTTACATTGTTGAGATCAAACTATATAGAGTTTTATATCTTTCTTGTTTTATATTCATGGGTATTAGCTTGTGTTGTTAAAGGTTACAGAACAATCCATTCCTAATGAATATACTCTTAGGAAATTCTAGTTTCTGGATGCTATAAGTAATAACAGCAAGGGGGGCTGTTTTTTCTGGACTTTGATCCAGAATTTTTCCTGGGCCATAATTTCTCCCATTTGTCTATGCACTGAGTGAATAGAGAACCAATTTATTTCTCCCAATGATTCTTTTCTTCTCCATTTTCCTTCCTGATTTTCACTCCTCCACTTTGTGCCCTCTTCCCTTAGGTAAGTCAAATCTCATGGATGCCATCAGCTTTGTGCTAGGTGAAAAAACCAGCAACCTTAGGGTAAAGACCCTTCGGGACCTAATCCATGGAGCTCCTGTGGGCAAGCCAGCTGCTAACCGAGCCTTTGTCAGCATGGTCTACTCTGAGGACGGTGCCGAAGACCGAACCTTTGCCCGTGTCATCGTAGGTGGGTAAACTTGGTTGGAAAATCTAGGAGATTAGACTCATTTGTGGAGATAGGAGAAAGGCCTGAGCTTCACCAATTCATGTATTTTCTTACAGGTGGTTCTTCAGAGTACAAGATTAACAACAAAGTGGTTCAACTACATGAGTACAGTGAGGAATTAGAGAAGTTGGGCATTCTCATCAAAGCTCGTAACTTCCTCGTCTTCCAGGTATGCATTTTCTTTTCCTTTTTTTTTTCAGGTGTGTATTTTAAACAGTGACTGGCTATCTACTTTTGTTAGCCTTTGTCCTGTAACTCCTGGGGCTGTTCCCCCTCATGTTTCATCTCTCCCCTAAGTAATGTAGCACCTTCCTTGGTGGGTTTGTTGATTTCAGTATGGCCCTTTTTAGTTCATCCTATAGCTTCATTTTGTAAGCACACAAATCTGTTTCTCTTTTCTTTCTTTAAAGCATTTTAGTGATTGTTTTACAGTGGTTCTTAAATTGTAGTCTTCAGAATGACAATATCTGTACCATCTGGGACTGTAACAAATACATATTCAGGCCCCATTATTGACCTATAGAGTAAAGAGACTATGGGGTGGAACACAGCTGTTTGTGTTTTACCGTGCTCTTCAAGTTACTATGATACATACTAAGGTTTGAGAACTATTACTGCAGGATAAAAATCTAAACTCCTAAATTTGTCATTCAAGAAACATTGTCACTTGGTTCTTGCCTACCTTTTTAGCATTATCTGCCAACAGCTGTCCCTTTTACCTTACGTTCCAACTTGAATAAACCATTTGCAGTTTCCTGAATCCACCTGCTATCTTTGGCATTTAGGTGCTTATTATTAATTTTCTTTTAATGTAGGGTAACATTTTATCTCTTCCCATTTTCCTTTCCTTTCCTCTTTTTCCAATTTTAGCCCCTTCTAGTTCTGGGGATAAACTGAGGATCTTACATATATTCAGCAAGTGCTATATCCCCATCTTCCTTTTTTATTTTCTTTGCTAGTTTTTTTCCATCTTCCAAACTCATATGTCACTTTTGGAATAGTTTCCCCAGATAGACATTTTTAATATAATTTTATTACTTTTAATAAATAATGAGACAGTTTCAAAACATGTTAGGACAGCCACAGTAATTAATACAATGCATATTATCTTTTAGTTGTTCAGACTACAAGATACAGATATGATAACTTTTCTAAACACTATTGTACATATCTTTCTTCTCATTGAGCAAAGGTAAAGTAGTTGTATGCATAGTTCAATATTCCATAATAGTAATGGGTTATTAGCAGAACTGGCATTGTCAGAAGCTGTTGACTTGAGCCTTTTATACCTGAGCATACTTATCTGGCTTTACTTTTTATGCCTCGTGGTTAAAGTTTTCTGCTGGGTGGTTAAGGTCAAGTTAAAGCAAGACCTATATAACAAAGCATGTAAACTTTGTATCTGACATAGAGTAATAGTACTAGACAGACATTCTTATCAGTCTTTCCCCTCCTCTTCCAAGCTTCATTTATTCCTTTTTCTGTGCTCCTTCTGTCACTGCACATAACACACTGTAATCTTTTTGTCTGTCTCTTCAGTTCCCTCTGCTCCTTCAGGCCCCATGTGAAATGTAGCACCAGTTAGGAGAATATCATGATCAGTGAACCTTTTCTGAATAATTAGTGGGCAGGAGTAGCTGAGCTTGCTAGGGTCTAAATAGGAGTGTTTTGATCTTTATTAGGGTGCTGTGGAATCTATTGCCATGAAGAACCCCAAAGAGAGGACAGCTCTGTTTGAGGAGATCAGTCGCTCTGGGGAGCTGGCCCAGGAGTATGATAAGCGAAAAAAGGAAATGGTGAAGGCTGAAGAGGACACACAATTTAATTATCATCGTAAGAAAAATATAGCAGCTGAACGCAAGGAGGCTAAACAAGAGAAAGAAGAGGTAGGTGGCTCAGCAGCCTCATGGCTCTGAGGGACCAGGATGGAACCAGTGCCTTACCACTGCTATTATCCCTATATTCACAGGCAGATCGCTATCAGCGCCTGAAAGACGAGGTGGTGCGAGCTCAGGTACAACTGCAGCTCTTTAAACTTTATCATAATGAAGTAGAAATTGAGAAACTCAACAAGGAACTAGCCTCAAAGAACAAGGAGATTGAGAAGGACAAGAAGCGTATGGACAAAGTTGAGGATGAGCTAAAAGAGAAGAAGAAGGAGTTGGGCAAAATGATGCGGGAGCAGCAGCAGATTGAAAAGGAGATCAAGTAAGCATCAGACCTTGGTGGGAAGCTAAGAGGCTGTGCTGTTCCCTGGTCGCTCCTCTGAGCCTAAATTCCAGTGCTTGTATTAGTTTATCTTCTTCACTTGATTTGGCCAGAATCAGTATAAATTCCTTGTATTTGTGACAGAGTATTTAAGTTCTCATGCTCTGGGAAGGCAGATACTCAGAGGAAGGAGAGTCACTGGAGTGACTGAGAAAGCCTTCCTATTAAAGGAAAACTGAAATTAGATGCTTAATGGTCACAAATTTGAATGGTTACATGAGATGAAGGACAACTTAATAGTAATTATTAGCACTATTAAGTGGGAGGGTTATTTTTTGGAGTTCATGAGGAACGTAGTCTAGCAGGGGCAGTAACTTGCCTTACCTACTGGTTAGTATGCAAGGCTGAAGTTATAGTTGCCAGGGAATAATTGGATTGCCCCCTTTCTGCAAATCTATGGGCATATCTGGTCCATAGTCTTTTTTTTTTTTTTTTTTTTTGCGGGACTGGGGATTGAACTCAGATCATTGCACTTGCCAGGCAAGTGCTTATTTTACCGAGCTATTTTCCCGCCCCTGGTCCATAGTCTTTTAGGAGATTCCTTAAAGATCACTGTGGGGCTAGGCCCTGCTTTCTTTGGGTAAAATGGGTGGGATCCTGCCGTTTTCAACAATGTTAACTGGCTTATTCCTCTCTGACAAGAGAGAAGGACTCAGAACTGAATCAGAAGCGGCCTCAGTACATTAAAGCTAAAGAAAATACTTCCCACAAAATCAAGAAATTGGAAGCAGCCAAGAAGTCTCTGCAAAATGCTCAAAAACACTATAAAAAACGTAAAGGTGACATGGATGAGCTGGAAAAGGAAATGCTGTCAGTGGAAAAGGCCCGGCAGGAGTTTGAGGAACGAATGGAAGAGGAGAGTCAGAGTCAAGGCAGAGATTTGACCCTGGAGGAGAATCAGGTAAGCCTTGGGAGGGATTCATTTGGTAAGGAGATCACAAGTGCTAACATGGACTGACTTAGTCATCTCTGTCTTCCTTACCTGTTCTTAACCCAGGTGAAGAAATACCACCGGTTGAAAGAAGAAGCCAGCAAGAGAGCAGCTACTTTGGCACAGGAACTAGAGAAGTTCAATCGAGACCAGAAAGCTGACCAGGACCGTCTGGATCTGGAAGAGCGGAAAAAAGTAGAGACAGAGGTGAGTAAAAGTTAAGATTAGATCTGTGAACTGGTGGTCTAGATCAGTTGAAAAATGTAAATGCTGCATGTGTAAGCCACTGCTTTAATCTCCAGCATCCACCCCTCCAAAAAAAATTAGACATGTTTTCTAGAAAAGGAAATAATTATTGTCTGTTGAGTACTTATATGTGCTAGGCACTGTTCTTTACATATATTCATTTATTTCTTCCATTTATGATATGGCTACTATTATCCCTTCTTTCCACATGAGGAAGCTAGAGCAAAGAGGTGAAATAATTTGCCTAAGGTCGTACAGTTATTCAGCAATAGAAATAGGTTGTGAACCTAGCTCTAAAACTCATGCTCTTACCAATTATATTTACTGCTTTTCTTTTGGTCTCTGATCCTGGCCACCTGCACTGTCTCTGTCATTTACCAGTCACATTAACTTGGCCAGATCACTGCACCTCACTGAGGCTTATCTGTCAAATGGGGGTTTATAAACACCTTGCAGCATTGTTATGAGAATTTCATGCGTTAATGTATGTACACTGCCTGGCACAGAGTAGGTATTCAATAAATCTAAACTTTTCTGTTTCTAGCTCAAGTTTGCATCTTTCTGCCTGCCCTGTCTTGCTCCTGTGCCTCTTCTATGCAGGGAGGAGGCTACCTGTCCTTGAGGAAGCCTTCTACCTACCCTGCTTTCTAGCCTGTGTCATTGCCCTCTATTCTGGGCAGGGGCTGAGTTGGCCCTGGTAAATTTAGTTTCTGGCTAGGCAGGTGCCACTTCGTGCCTTTCTGATATTGACATGGATGATGATGATAGTTGTTATATTTCTCCAAGATCTTACAGCATTCCAGGCATTCTGCTAAGTTGTGCTTTTACATACTTAAGACAATATTAATAACTACATTTTTAGCACATAATATTTGTTGTGTTTCACAGATAAGGAAATAGATTCAGAAAGTCTTGGGCAATTTTATTTTACTTTAGTTTGAGCTTCTCTGACTAGTGAGAAAATGCAAGCTTTGTACAATACTTATGTTCTGGATCCCTAGGAGGCACCTGTCAATTGGAATAAACTGGATACTATCTGTGTGTCTGCTTTTTAAGAGGCTTTCTGCATTAGTGATGGGTTGTCCTGGACTTTTGAGCTCCTGGGGGACCAGGCATATGACAAAGTGTAAGCCAGTGTCCCATCATCTTATCATGTTAACTGAACCTGCTCCTTATAATGGAGTATATTTGTTACCTAGGCCAAGATCAAGCAAAAGCTGCGGGAGATTGAAGAGAATCAGAAGCGGATTGAGAAGCTGGAAGAATATATTACTACTAGCAAGTATGTGACTTCAAGCTATTCTCCCTTTCTCCATGTCTGTTCTTCCATACTTGTTTTGTTCTTCTTCAAGTAGGACTGCCAGAGTCTCTTATCCAGGAATACAATATTATCTCACAGCATATTATCTCTCACAGTACCTTTGCTGTTTTTCTTTTATAGACAGTCCCTAGAAGAGCAGAAGAAGCTAGAAGGAGAGCTGACAGAGGAAGTGGAGATGGCCAAACGACGCATTGATGAGATTAATAAAGAGCTGAACCAGGTGATGGAGCAGTTGGGGGATGCCCGCATTGATCGCCAGGAGAGCAGCCGCCAGCAGCGGAAGGCAGAGATAATGGAAAGCATCAAGCGTCTTTACCCTGGCTCTGTGGTAAGAATGGAGTGTAGACTTCTCGTAAGCCCCCCCTTGCACTCACTATCATAATTTTCACAGCAGCCCTGTGAGGATAAGGTTAATCATACTTTTATAACTGAGCCTCTTTGCCCAAATTTCACATTCCCCATTTCCCTGAATATTATTTCTGTATTATCCTGTCCTTGGGTTCAACTTAATTTAGTTCCACACATATTTTCTGGTTACTCTTCTGAGCACTGTGGGGAAGATAAGTATGAATTAATGGAAAAACAGAACTTATAGGATATTTATTTTGCTGCGTACTTGGAAGATTTTGAGATACATGAATATAAGCTATCTGGCATAGGACTAGGGTGGCAGTAGTCTGTGAAAAGATAAAAGTGAGATCTGCAAAAAAAAAATAGTGAGATGTGCAAAGATGATTTTGGATTCAGACATGACTGTGAAGTCTTTGTGTGGGAGCCACAACAGACTCTTCCTCAGTAGCATGAAGGCTGTGTTCCTCTTTGAGATAGAAAGATACTACAGTGCTTTTCTTTTTCTCATGTAAACCATTACAGTACTTTGTTTCTGATATCAGGTATGTGGGGATTTTTCCCCATTTACCAAGTGATTCTCTGGTAAATACCAGCTGGCTGCCTTATAACTCAATTCATTTCTGGCGCTGTGTACCTGGAGGTAGCATCAGATACCACCAGTTAAGAGTTCAGGCCTACAAGACTGCCCCTACTTAAGATACTAGCTATAAGCCTGTGGTTCTGACCAACTTGGGATAAATTGGTTCCCATGATTCCTTCCCTGAGTTTGATTAATTTGCTAGAGTGGTTCACAGAACTCAAATATCAAGTTTACTCATTTATTGCAAAGGATGTTAGGAAGGATACAGATGGATAGCCAGATGGGACTGATAGGTATTTCAGGCATAGACAGAGTATGGAGTTTCTATGTCTGTTCCAAGTACACAACCCTCCAAGCACCTCATCTTGTTTACCTTTTGGAAGCCTCCCAAACATAGCTTTTGGATTTTAATGGAGGCTATATGTAGGCATTATTGATCAGATCATTGACTGTTGTTTATTAAATCAACCTTCAGGTATTCTTTCGTACTCACAATTCGGGAGTAGGGATACAGTGGTGCTGAATGTTCCAACTTTTTAATCTTGCCTTGGTCTTTGACTAGCTCCTATCCTAAAGTGTAGGGATCTGTTGGTCTTATTGGGAATGGGTCTCCCCTATGGAGATAAGGCAGTCCCAACACTAAAGTTTAGCTAGATAGGAATGGCCCATGATCTGTCAACTTATTGTTAGTATCGTCTCAGTTTTGGGGTTATGAGTCAGAAACTGGGAATGGAGACTAAGTATTTATTTCACAATATCATAATCCAGGGCCCGGCGGGATGGCTCAGTGGTCTAAAGTGCCTACTTAGGAAAACTTGGGCGGCTGCAGCGACTGCAGTTCGATCCCCAGCACCACATGCTGCACCAGCCCTGCCCTTAGGGCAGGCTGAGCCAGCCATGAAAATAAATAAACAAACAAAAGTTCTGAAACAAGAAAAAAAATCACAATATCATAATCCACTCCTGGTTTTCATACGTATAACAATCATATAAGTCAAAATATACTGACTGGTGCAGCTGGGCATGAAGATGCACATCTGTAATCCCAGTACTCAGAAGGCTAAAGCAGGAGGATTACCATGTAGCCTGTGCTATTTAGTGAGTTCAAGGCCAGCCTGAACTACATAATGATCCTATTTAACCCCCCCACACATGTGTATATATATTCTGGCACACCACTAGAATCCCATTCAGTCGTTAATTAGTAATTAATGTAATCAATTATATTGCATGAAAATGTCTGTGGGTCAGGCTACTCAGGTTTATAAGCTTTAATCCAGTCTTATCAAGTTCTTTTTTTTTTTTTTTTTTGTCTTTTTGAGACAGGGTCTCGTTATGCAGTTCAGGCTGGCTGTGAGCTCACTTTTGTAGCGCAGGTTGGTCTCAAACTTGCACTGATCCTCCTGCCTCAGCCTCCTACGTGCTGGATTACAGGCATGCGCCACCATGCCCAGCCAGTCTTATGAAGTTCTAAAGGCAAGGACAATCTTGGAAAGCCTACAGCTTTAGCCTTTTGGATATCTGATATATTTGAACCAAGAGACAGTGTTATCTCGCTTTGAGGCTCTTTCAAAATGTTGATGTAATGCTGGTTTTCTTTTTCTTTTTCTTTTTTTTTTTTTTAATGCATTTAGGACCGGGTCTATAGGATCTTACTACATAGATCTGACTCATAGTGATTCTCCTGTTTTCAGCCTCCCAATTGCTAGGATTATAGATGCATGCCACCACACCCAGTCTCAAATGCTGTCTCATCCTTCCCTGGCAGCCAGGCAGGCATGGCATGCCAGGGGATCCAACCCTGGTCACTGTGCTCTGCCTAAGCAGGTGCTTTAGTCTGCTGAGCTATCTGGCCAGCCCTTTTTGGTTTTCTTAAATTATGTGACCAGGGCCCAGGGAGATAGATCAAGGGCACAAGTGCCTACCTGGTAAGTGTAAGGTCCTGAGTTCCATCCCTGGTTCTGCCAAAAAAAAAAAAAGGTAAATTATGTGACCCATTTAGTTATTTCTTTAGCCATCTTCTGTTGCCCAAACTTTGCCTTCTTTAGAAGGAGCATTAGGATTAGCCACTCTGCTAGTCTAGATTACAGGCAGCAGCGGTAGTCTTATAAGTGCCTCCCCTCAGTCCAGTCCCATTCATAAAGGGTAGGGTTACACAGATGCAGAATTAGTCAGCTAGTTTGACCACTAGGCAGTATAGTTACATTCACTCTTACTAATACAGATTTTAACTTGCCCTTCTTTCCAAGCTGGTATTTGAGAACCTAAACCAGTTCCCAAAAGCCTCTTGTTTCTGTTTTGCATTCTCCCTTTCCTCAGTATGGCCGCCTCATTGACCTCTGCCAGCCCACACAAAAGAAGTATCAGATTGCTGTGACCAAGGTTTTGGGCAAGAACATGGATGCCATTATTGTAGACTCAGAGAAAACAGGCCGAGATTGTATTCAGTATATCAAGGAACAGCGTGGGGAGCCTGAGACCTTCTTGCCTCTTGACTACCTGGAGGTGAGGCTTGAGGGGATGGGGTTAGGGTTAAGTTTGATGGCCCCTCTCCCTAGCCCTTTTTAATGTTCTATCACTCACTAAGTTTTTCCCTATAGGTGAAACCTACAGATGAGAAACTCCGGGAGCTGAAGGGGGCCAAGCTAGTGATTGATGTGATTCGCTATGAGCCACCGCACATTAAAAAAGCTCTGCAGTATGCTTGTGGCAATGCCCTTGTCTGTGACAATGTGGAGGATGCCCGCCGCATTGCCTTTGGAGGGCATCAGCGCCACAAGGTGTGGATTTTGTTGTTTAGGTTCGGGCTAGACAGGTTCAGTACCAGAGATCCTTCTGTTCAACTTATTTCTTCCTTCTGTATATAGACAGTAGCACTGGATGGGACCCTGTTCCAGAAGTCAGGAGTCATCTCTGGTGGGGCCAGTGACTTAAAAGCCAAAGCACGGCGCTGGGATGAAAAAGCAGTAGACAAATTGAAAGAGAAAAAGGAGCGCTTGACAGAGGAACTAAAAGTAAGCCACAGGCAGTGCTAGTCCCTAGGAGTAGGGTTCCTGAGCCATCTTGACCACCTTCCTACCACTGAGCTCTTCTTTTCCATCCCCCTTCAGGAGCAGGTTAAGGCAAAACGGAAAGAGGCAGAACTGCGTCAGGTGCAGTCTCAGGCCCATGGACTACAGATGCGGCTCAAGTACTCCCAAAGTGACTTAGAACAGACCAAGACACGGCATCTGGCACTGAATCTCCAGGTGGGGCCTGACATTCAGCCCTGTCGTCTTAAGGCCTTCCTCACATTCCTAGCCTAAGTTTTTTTTGTTGTTGTTTTTTGTTTTGTTTGTGGGTGAAGAATACTCATACTCTTCTACCAAATGAAGCAGAGCAGAGTTTGATAGCCAGGGTTTCTGATCTTAACTTAGTCATGAGTGTGATAATAGCCAAGTTATTTAACTTCTTTTTGTCACTTTTCTCACCTATGTAAGAGTGGAATGAAGCAGATGGGGTGCATGCCTGTACCCAGCTGAAGTAGGAGGATTGCTGCTAGTTTGGGGCCAGCCTGAGCTACATAGAAAGTTCAAGGCTAGCTTGAACTACATAGCAAAATCCTATGTCCTCCTTTTCCCTCCAAAAGGAGTGAAATTCATATCTAACTTATAAGGTCATTGCAAAATGGAGTGAGTTAATATCCAAAAAATGCTTAGAGAAGTAGATGCTCAGTAAGTATAAGATACTGTTAGTATAATTTATTTAAATACTTTAGTTTCTAGAAGTCAACTGAAAATAAACTTCAAGGATTTAAATCCTTATAGGAGGAAATACTCTTCTCGGCATATTAAATGTGTTTTTTGGTTAGTTTACCTTGGAGGTGGTATATAATATGTATGTACATATACTAATTATACCTTTTTCTAAAAAAAAAACTAAGATTCTAAAATAAGTCTGGTCTCACATGTTATAGATAAGGCGTATTTTTGTTCTCTCTCTCTCTCTCTCTCTCTCTCCCTCTCTCTCTCTCTCTCTCTCTCTGTTATGGCTGGCTCAGCCTGCCCTGGGGATGGGACTGGCAAAGCATGTGGTGCCAGGGATCAAACCGTGTTCCCTGTGGTTGCTTAAGCTTGCCTAAGTGGGTGTTCTACACTGCTGAGCTATCTCGCTGGCCCCAATAAGGCATTATAGACCTATAACAATTTTTCTTTGCATTCACCCCTGTTGATTGAAGCTCGCTGACCTGAAGTCCAGAGAGCAGTCCAAGGCTCCAGTCATATGGTTCCAGTGAGAGATAACAGAATTGATTAGGGAAGTGGACCTAATTTTGTTTTTTCTGTGTATGGAGAACTAGCTTTCCCTGGCCACGGGGCCAATGCTGTCAATGTAGCTGTTTTCATCCATGGATCCTCATCTCTTTTAACCAATTGCCTATAGGAAAAGTCCAAGCTGGAGAGTGAACTGGCTAACTTTGGACCTCGAATTAACGATATCAAGCGAATCATCCAGAGCCGAGAGAGAGAAATGAAAGACTTAAAGGAGAAGATGAATCAGGTTGGTAGGGGCTGAGTCATGCCAACAGGGCAGGACTGGGATTAGAAGCATGACTCTGATCAAGAGAACCTCTGCATTACCTGGCTTTTCCTCTCAGGTGGAGGATGAGGTGTTTGAAGAGTTTTGTCGAGAGATTGGTGTACGTAATATCCGAGAATTTGAGGAAGAGAAGGTGAAACGGCAGAATGAAATTGCCAAAAAGCGGTAAGTGGAAGTATTGCTAGAAGATACCAAGATACCCAGATGCCCTTGAGCATCCATCTGGGTTAACATAGTTGAAAGTTGGATGTAGTCATAAGGCAGGGACCAGCTCTGAGGATCATAGTAATTTATTATAGGTAAGGAAATCAAGTGATAGACAATATGCCATAGAATAGTAAGTAACAGTGCTATTTTATCCAGTAGATTAGTCCCCACTCCATAACTCACTTTGGTCAGTGACTTCTAAAAAAAGAGAAAAACCAATATCTGATTCATCCTGTGTACATGAGTGTATGGTTTTGCTGTTGATGTTTTCTGCTTTGTCTGCTTCTCAAGAACCTTCAAAAGGTTCAGCATATTGATTACAGCACAATGTAACGCTAAAATTATGTTTGGAATACATGTCACTCTTGTCTTTTTGATATGTACTGCTCCTGGTGTAAACTCAGTTACTGTCATTCTCTCAAGAATAGTACTTGAAAATAAGAGACTGGGCCAAAAACCATATTCTTGACAGGCTACAGTTTTGTATTTCCTTGAATTTCCAAATATCTGTGTCAAAATT
>PVJA010038772.1:0-19540 GCA_004027025.1 Myocastor coypus
AAAGAATGAGAGGACCTAATAATGAGTACTCAGCAAAAACAATATATGTTCAAATATATCATATTACAGTAAAATTAATATATGCATATGTTGCTGGGAGACAAAGTTATGAAATTCTTGTAAAACAACTAACAAGTATCTGCAAAGAAGCTTTAAAATGTTTACATAATTATAATTCTATTCCTTTGGAACATTTCTGAAACAAACCCCGAAACAATGTCATGTAAACATTTTATGAAATTGTCTATCACAATATAACACATAACAATAAAAATTTAAATAAAATATTAAGACCCCAAATTAAGATAATATTTATATAGTATGTGGAATATTTATATGATAGAATATTTGTCATTAATAATGATTTAAAATATGTATATTTGATCAATTTACTTCTTTTGTATGACATGGATTTCAATAAGACTGGATGTATACCATGACAAAAAATTATTTTATGTATATATATATATATATTTGTTTGTACAAGTTTATGAAAATATTTTTAAGGAGATACTCATAGATAACCATAATCCAACAGATTTGCAGTTATCAAATGGTAACAGACTTACAAGCAAAATCTTTTATGGTATTTTGTAATTTCCAGGTTTTATCAATAATCATTCATTATCTGTAAAGTGCTTTAATTTCTCTGATGAACATTTAGAGTGTATTTCATAATAATTGAAAATTCTGTTCCAAAAACCAGAAGCCAAAATATACAAGATATCTATTGCCCTAGCATTACTGATTTGTTCAAGCAGTATCTCGCACAAGCACATTCAATTAGACTCAGCCTGCATTTAACCCATGGCAACATTTTGATACATGTTTGTGAGTGAGAAAGGGCACTACTAGAAAGTTGCCGTTATTCGATATAACATTTTCTACCATTAGTTGTATATTATTTTAGGCTTCTATTTTATATGAAATATTAATAAATGGTTATTTTTTTCTTAAACATCAAGTTGCTTGCATTAGTTTTTTAAAAGTCCAAACATACATAAATATGGAAAGTGATAAATGAAGCTCCCAATTACTCAAAATCGACATTTGAGACTAATCAAGTTTTGATACTGCTGCTTTGTAATTCATTCTGTGAAATATGTTGCAGAATATCCACAGGTTTTTGAAATTTCTTTCCATTATACATTTGTATGCACTTCCAAAAAGGTGTCTATATTTTTGATAAGTACATCATTACTATTTCTTTAAAGACTGACAATAATTTTTGATTTTGTGCTCTGAAAAGCAACATATGGAGTGCACAAAGAGATTCGAATAACAAAGTATAGGGCAGTATTCTGGAGTGGCACTGAGAGCTATTAAAACTATCAGGACAGGAAAAAGAATTCACTGGCAGAATCTTGGTAATCTAATTATATGGCAGATTCATTCATGGAAACCTACCATTCTTTTTATGGATGTGGAGATTTTTGCAAATGAGATTTTTCAGGGCTAAAATAGTGAAAGTCTTGTGAAAACTCAATTAGTACCATACTGTTACTCCAACAAAAGAGAAGTCTCTTTGTTAAAGAAGCAAACCAAAGTAGCCAATCCTTTGGTCTCTTGGTTGCACATCCTACTTTGAAAAGGAAGGTATAAAACAAGAGCAAATGTTCCCTTTATGTAAAACATATAGACCGGCTTCTCTGGGAAGAAAACACGTAAAAGCTAATTATCAAAGTCAAACCCACACAGACTACTAAAAATTATTTTACAGAGGAACAAAAATGAAACAACCTCCATGAATGAAAATGGAAAGGACCTAAAAACGGCCAGTGCATTAAACGCAGGAGAAAATGTGGTAGGCAATAGAAGATAAATAACACATTAATCATAAATCAATGCATTTCAATTGTAACAGTCAATGCAAACAGGCTTAATTTTCCAATTAAAAGAAATAGACTGGCACAGTGGATTAAGAACCAAATTCAACAATATGCTGTATTCAAGAAACATACTTACCTCATAAAGAAATTCGTAGGTTGAAGTCAAAGGATGTGAAACAATACTACATGCTTTACCACTTCAGAAAAAAGCAGGGGTAGCAATCCTTTTTTGTTTGTTTGTTTGTTTGCTTTTTCATGGCCCGAGTTTGAGCTCACAACCTTGCACTTGCCAGGCAGGCACGGTGCCATGGAGATATCACCCTGGCCCCAAGGGGTAACAATCCTGATTGAAGATAGTTTGAACTTCAAACCAAGATTGATTAAATGAAATAGAGAAGGCCACTCCATACTGGTTAAGGGAAAAATTCAAGAGGAAGTGGTAACACTCATAGATATGTATACACCCAACATGGGAGCACTCAGCTATGTAAGACAAACCTTAATGGACATGAAAAATGTTCTATCAAATATCAGTCTTAACAGAAGATCTTCACACCCCTTTCTCCCAAAACAATAGGTGAAGCAAAACTAACTATCTAAGAAGTACAAGTTCTGAACCAAAACTTTGGACACCAGGAATTATTGGACAAATAAAGAGTGTTCCACACAACCACTTCAGAATACACATTTTTTCAGCTGCACATGAGACATTTTCTAAAATGGACCACATACTAGTCCTTAAGTAATGCTTAAGTGTTTGTAAGAAAACAGAAACTCTCTCATACATATTACCAGACCACAGTGAAATGAAATTCGAAATAAATCACAAAAGAAGCCACAAGAACCCCAGAAAAATGGAAATTAAACAACAGACTTCTCAGCAAACCGTAGGTTACAGACGAAATTAAACAATATTTAAAATTTAGTGAAAATTCAAGCACAACCTACTAGAACTTATGGGATACAATGAAAGCAGTTCTTAGAGGGAAATTTATAGCTTTCAACTCACAGACTAAAAAAAATAGAATGGAAGCAAATAAAGACACTAACACTGCACCTAAATCATCTAGAAAAGGAAGTGTAAACCAAACGCAAAGGCAAAGCCGGAAGGAAATTATAAAGATTGGAGCAGAAATTAATTCAATTGAGACAAAGGAAACAATAGAAAGAATTAATGAATCAAAAACTGGTTCTTTGAAAAATTGAATAAAATTGGTAAGCCCCTAGCTAATGTCATCAAAAAGAGGAAATAAAAGGCTGAAATTCAAGCAATAAGGAATTCAAAGGGAGAAATTACCACAGACTTAATGGAGATTCAGAAGATTGATAAAAGCTACTGTCAGTATATACTCTCTCATAGAATTGAAGACACAGATGAAATGTATAGATTCCTAGAAAGGTACAATTTACCAGATTTCTAGAAAGGTACAGTTTACCAAACCTGAATCAAGAATATATAAGAACTCTCAACAATCCCGTGTCACATAATGAATTACAAAGTGTAGGAAAAAAAAAAAAACATACTGACGAACAAAAGTCCAGCTCCTGATGGATTCACAGCTGTATTCTATAAGAAATTTACAGAAGATATAATCCTAATACTCCTCAAATACTTCAATTAAATTGAAAAGGAAGCAATCCTCCCAGAATCATTTCCAGAGGGAAGAATTATACTGATAGCAAAACCAGAGAAAGATGAAACTAAAGAAGAAACTACAGGCAAATCTCCCTCATGAATATAGTTGCAAAAAAACCTCAATAATATTCTAGAAAATACAGTAGAGTAAATCATCAAGAAGGTTATACACGATGACAAAGTAGAATTCATTCTGGGGATATAAGGATAGTTCAACCTATGCAAATCTATGAATGTATTACACTATATCAATAGAGCCAAATTTAAAAACCACATGAGTGGCTGGGGAGATAGCTCTGAGGCACAAGTGCATGCTTGGCAAGTGCAAGGTTGTGAGTTTGAACCCCGGTCCCACAAAAAAAATAAATAAAAACCACATGATCATGTTTATTGATGCAAAAAAGATTTTTCACAAAGTCCAGAATGCATTCATGTTTAAAGTCCTACAGAAAATTGGAATAAATGGCCTCTACCTTAATCTGATTAAAATCATCTATGACAATTCAATGATAATGTAAGTCTAAATTGGGAAAAACAAATAATTTACTGTCAAATCTGCTACAATGCATGGATGTCTTCTATTACCACTACTATTCAATATGCTTCTGGGGGGATGGGGAGATATTTCAGTAGAATATGCATTTATCTGTCGAGCAGAACGGATTGAGTTTAATCCCTGGTTCCACACACACAAAAAATACTTCTTGAATCATTAGCTAGAGCCATTAGACAAAAGAAGAGAGATTGAAAGGAATAGGAAAAGGTATAGAACAATGTAAACTATCATTATTTCCAGATGACATGGTACTCTACGTGGAAGACCTAAGAATTCCACCAATAACCCAATACAATTGATACTTAAATTCAATGACATAGCAGGGTACAAAGTCAATACCAAAAAGTCAATAGCATTCCTCCGCTATAAAAATTAAAAAAAAAAAAAAAAAAACATACTCAGTGGGAAATTAGAGAAACAATGTCTTTCACAGTATCACCGTAAAAAAAAAATGAAATACTTAGGAATTACTCCAACGAAAGAAGTAAAAGATCTATTCAATGAAAAAAAAAAAAAAAAAAAAAAAAAAAAAAAA
Source organism: Myocastor coypus (assembly GCA_004027025.1). Lineage (NCBI taxonomy): Eukaryota > Metazoa > Chordata > Mammalia > Rodentia > Myocastoridae > Myocastor > Myocastor coypus. Next base: position 4,557 of record PVJA010038772.1, read on the forward strand.
AAAAAAAAAAAAAAAAAAAAAGATCATAGAGGAACGAAAATCCATGATTTTGGATGGTAGAACCAACATAGTGAAGATTGGTATAGTCCCAAAACTGTTACATAGATTTAATGTAATCTCTAACAAAATACCAAGAATATACCTCACAGAAATAGACAAACCATTCCTAAAATTTATTTGGAACCAGAGAAGATCTAGAATAGCAAAAGCAATCCTGAGCAGAAAAAAAAAAAAAAAAAAAAAAAAAAAAAAAAAAGAAAGAAAACAGGAGGTATTGTAAATACTGATTTGAAATTGTACCATGAAGGTACTGCAACAAAAATCACCATGGTACTGGTAAAAAAAAGTAGACCTGAAAATCAAAGAAATAGATTAGCAGATGCAGCAGTATTATGCTTTATGTCTAGTTGTCCCCACAAAGCCTCATGCAATCATGGGGCGTGGCTTCTATAGAATGAGACTCAACTCGTGATCTCTGGGATTGTGTTATAGTACTGATAGGATTATCAGTCTGAATAAGGCTGAAACTATGGGTGTGGTCTAGGGTGGATATCCTAAGGCAGAGTGCCTGAATGTGGTATAAAGAGGGACAGAGAGACAGACAAAAGCTGTAGCTGTTGCTCTGCTGCCCTGTTTGGTTGGCAACCTCTGCCACCATTTTGTTGCTGTTCCACCGCCATGAACTGGATGCTCTCTGTCCTGTTGAACTCGGCTTTGGGCCAGCTCAATATGGACTGAAACCTCCATGAACTGTGAGCTAAATAAACCTTTCCTTTCTTCATTTTGAGTGTTGGGTATTTGTCCCAGCAATGAGTAAAAAGTGACTAAGACAGAATTTGGTACCAGAGAAGTGGGGTCGTTGCTGTGACTAATCTGACCATGTGGATTACAAGCTTTTGGAAATGGCTTATGGGAAGAGATAAGAAAGGTTCACAGATGTCGGCTGTTGTAATGTTCTGTGTCGGTGCCAAAAGAAACAATGAGAAGACCCGATGAATAAGCTTCAGTGGACTCACTGAGATTTGTCTCTCTCAAAGTCAGCCCAGAGCTCCAGAAACAGCTCACTTTTATTGAGGGCTACAAAAAGTCTATGGAATGTGTGAGACTACTTTACAGATTACAAATCACTGTGTCTTTTACCTTTTGCCTACCACTATGTTCATACAGATAACCAAAGAGCAGGAGAGGTGACAACCCTTAACATCTCAAGCAACAGATCCATAAACAGGGCACCAGCGAAGGAAGCCACTATCTGCAGGTGTAAATCCCAGCTTTCCGGGACCTACAACAGACAGCAGCCCTCCCTGTGCTCTGCTTCTTGTTTGCTGGTCTCAGGCGTATTGCTATAATTCCCCGCTTTTGTTTTATGCTGAAAGTTTTTGAAGCATTAGAGTGAGGACTGTAGATTTCTGGTTCATCGGTTGTTGTTAGGCCCCTCCTCATCACCAGGCTAAGCAGGATGTATAAAAAGCACAGAGACAACATATACAAATCACTATTACACTTCCACTAAACCATGAAGTAACATTTAAAGGATTAAGGCTTTTAATACCATTAGAGATGCTTTGTAACAGATCAGTGCCAGACAATTCTGACAATTGTTTTACAAAAGTATCATCAATATGTTGCTAAAGAGACAGGATCTCAGTGGTAATATTACCATGTTGTAATAAATGTCTTTTTCCATTTTCCCATGGGAAATGAGTTTGATTTCATGGAATGGGAGTTATACAAAGTGAAGAGGTATTCCAGTCACATTTTAAATTAAGTTGGCATTGTAGATTAACAATTTGATCTCCTAGCATAACAACAGCATGATCTAAATCATTTATCTTAGTATTTAGCTCTTGATATCTTAATATTGAGCTCTATGTGTCCTTGAGAAGTCCATAATTGTTTTGAGTCCTTTTGCTACTGTTGCACAAAATGAACAGTTTGTACACCTTGGCTCAGTGCTACTCTGGCTGTAGCAGCTGTGGCTGTGATGCCTATTATTTTTAGGATTATGGTTATCACAAATTCAGTCATTCTTTTTATTCTCTTCTTTAACACCTCCAGCAAATTCTGGAGCAGCATCTTGGAAGAAGAGTCTTGTCACATGCATTGTAGTTTGTACAGGAAGCCAGATTCCGGTCCTTGTCCTGAGAATATGGATGTTATCCTTAGAAAAATTAAGGCTAATAGAAGAGTTTAGACATGTACATTAAGAACAATGGTGACATGTAATGGTATAGTTAAAAGGATTTTAATAACTAGGTCCTACAAGCAATAGGTAGGAGAGGTGAACACATGCCTGAGTAAAATGAGTTGTGCTCCTTTTAAATTTTAGATGTAAATTATGGGAGGATTAATTCCTCCATATGTAGCCTTTTCAGGCCGACTCATGATTTAATGAGGTAACTAACTTTTAAAGATGATGTTGAATTGGTCCCCCAGAAACATGTGGGACACTAGGGGACATTCCTACTCCATGCCACATTATTGTTTCATTGGCATTTTTAGTGTTAGTATAAATCTCCTCATTGTCATTCCATTTCCATCTTAGCTCCTTTCCTTTCGCCATCCAGGCTAAGCCATAAGGGCTCCAATCTATGACGCTTCCACTGGAAGTACTAACCAATACTCGGGCTGCCTCTCCTCTATAGCCTTCTCAATGCATCCAATCACTGAGATAAGCAACATTGGTATTCTGGCAGGGTTGCAGATCTGGCGGTGGAAAATTCCACTGGCATCTATACCTTTAATTTTTTTTTCCTCGGAGAAGAAAAAGTCCCTTTCTTTCCTCCCCTACCCCCAGTGTTATTATTTACTATAGATAACCAGACTCTTGTGCTTTCTTTTAAGCAATGAGCTCCATTCCCAGTAAAAATAGGCCAGCCTTCTACTCTGATCCCATAAATTGGAACTTTGTTTTCTTTTGCTGCTGGCATTGCTGGTCCCTGGGCGTAATAAGGGCCAGGTAACCAGGAACTTTTATTTACTTTATGGTTATACTCAAGTCCCACCAGTGAACTCCTTTATTGAGTGGTGGATTTGGAATATAAGTCCAATACCTACAATTACCTTTAGTACTTACCGGAAGTGACAACAAAGCCACCATAGGAAGAAAGAAGTTGGTACTATCTTTTTTTTCTCAAAATATTTGCATTTGCTCATTTTTTAGTGTTTGTCTTTGAATTTGCACCCAAATCACTTTTTCAGTCTCTCTTTTGTTCAATGACAGTCTGTAGCAGGTGTCTGGCAGTGATTTTCTTTAAAAAATTAATATAAATAGAACTTTCTGAAGAATTAACCTAGGTGTACACATGTGAGTTTCAATGGTATCTCCCCCTTTTTGTTTAATGAGTATTTTTAAAAGTTTTTATTAGCTCATTTTTAATTGTCTATGGCTATTTTAATATTTAAGTCTCTATAGAATATTAACAGGTGGGCCCAGCAGGATGGCTCAGTGGTCTAAAGCGCCTGCTTAGGAAAGCTTGGGTGGCTGCAGGGACCGCAGTTTGATCCCCAGCACCACATGCTGCGCCAGCCCTGCCCTCAGGGCAGGCTGAGCCGCCCATAAAAATAAATAAACAAGCAAGCAAATGTTCGGAAATGAGAAAAAGAAATAAAATAAAATAAATAAATTTTTTTTAAAATTAACAGGAAAAGTTAATACTTTTACACAGAAATTGAGAAATCAACACTATATTTGCCATTGTAGTAAGACAATGTTGATGATATTTTGTGATATATTTTAAATATTTTTGTTTTGTTTTGGCATAACATTTTTAATTAATCATCTCTCTTTTAAACACAAAAATATTTTTAATTAGTCAACCTTAATATATATATTGCAAGTTTTTTGTAAAAGACAGAAGTTTGAATTTGAGAAAAAGTCTTATCCCAATAAACAACCTTTGTTTTATATGTTGAAAGACTTGTGTATCTGGAATTATAAATACATTTAATAAATCATGAGATTAACAACAATGAATTGTCATATTTATATGAAGGCCTTTGTTTTTTAATCTAGTTTTGTATGAAAACCACCTTTAAAAAGAAATTCTCATTGTAACATTTTGAAAAACTATCTTTTAAACAATGACTAATTTATTGAGGGACTCTCTTAAGAGACTATTGAGATTATTGGGAGCTCCTCATTAATGAATAAAAAGGTTGGCCACACCTCTAATTTATCAATTGGAATCCTCTCTAATAATTTTTTTTACTCTAGGCAATTTTTATTAAATTAGTTTAAAACTTATGATGTATTTTAGATTATCTGGTAACTTAGGAAAAAACATGTTTTTAAGGCTATATCTCAAATTAATTTTAAAGCAAATCATCAAACAACCAAAAATGAAATAAAAGAGAAACAGCTGTTTATTGAAAGACACACAAACACATAAACACACAGAAGCATAAACATCTAGAAAATTAAGAGTGCATTCAATTTTTTTGGCCAAATTTTTGAGTAGACTAGTCAGATTTTGTTATTTGTTATGTATTAGAGATCTCTTATTTGAAAAAATTGGAAGGAATGAAATATTTTTTATAATTAATATGTGTATTTTATGATTATATTTTGTTGTCACCTATTTAGACCTTAGATTTTTATTGGGTCGGTTCTTTGAAGAGGTCCCAGGCTGGATCTAGCGTCACTGTATTTAACTTTTTTTTAGATCTGATTTTATGTTGTAGTCTGACAGTACACTCTGGTGCCCAAATCGGTTGTTTACCATTTTTTTTTTGGAAAAACACAAGCATCCCCTGTGCCCCAAGTTAGTAGCGGACTGAGTCCTTTCCATAGTCCAGTGTGGAAAACTCTCCTAAGGTTTTTTTTTTCCCCTTTTCTTTTTATCTGGTTTGTCTTTATGTAGCTGTAAAAGTTTAAAAGTTTAATAGTATATATTGACAAGTTAAGTTGACAGGATTAACTCTCCTTTTGTTTTAAAAGAACTTTGATTGTATGGTGAGATTTTAGAAGAGGAAGCCATACATTTTTTTTTTACTTTTAACTTATCTGAAGGATAATGATAGTAAATAGCACCAGAGAAATTAGTGTAAAATAAAAATGGAGCTAAATAATATTAGCGAATAAAGTCTGAAATTCATCAATGGTTGATCTGAACAATTTGAGAGACAAAATATCTCTGCTGTATAATTTGACTCAATTATGGAGAAGTTATAGCTTGAACCCCTTTGGAGGCCACCAGTAGGCCTATTATTAGTTAAATGGAATATCAAAATCAAAGAACTATTTAAACTCTATGATTTTTAGACATTATTTTAAACCTTTAGGTTTATTTGAAATATATAAAAGCCCTACTTTAAGCAACATTTTAAATTTAGGACAGTAAAACAAACCATCTTGGGGCAATGGCCTCACACCTTTGTAGCTGTCCTACTGAAATGAGGTCATCCATATTTGCATTTAAAAAGCTGTTAAAATTTTTTTAATTAATTTTATTTATTTATTTATTTATTTATTTGTTTGTTTGTTTGTTTATTTATTTATTTATTTTTAGCCCACTATTTCTCTTTTGCTATTTTAAAATTTTTAGCGAAAATGAATGACCAATGGAGCAGTATAAGAATTTGGTGTGGTTTAAACAATGGTTTGGTTGGATAAAATTATAGCTTTGATTTCTTTGTATAAACAGTGTTAATTACCCCAAACGAAACCTGCAGACCATTTAGCATTTTGGTTGATTTTACTCCATAGGTGTGCTCGGCCAGTGGCTAGCAGCAGCTTAATGGTCTTAACACCTACAAAGGGTTTTCTTGAGCTCATATTACCTCCTATAGCTTTAAAGGAATTATGGCCCTGTACCCCAGGCCTCTGTGCATAGCCACTCTGTGTCAGTTATCACTCTGTTGACAATAGGGCCAGGCAATATTAATATGTTTAATATGTATAAAGAAAAGCAGCTGACTTTTATTTCTAATAAGCAGGTAAATTTTAATATGGAAAGGTTTAGTAGTATATATCATAAGTAACATTTTTTTCTTTATAATCACTATCAAAACTTGCCAAATATACAAATACACCTTTGGCAATAATAGCATTTTTTTTAAATACTCAGAGTTATAATATCTTTTAAAATAGGGCTGAAAACTCTAATTTTAATTTTGTAAATTTCTTAAGTGGGGAGCAAATCTGATTTTTTATAGCCATCAGATCTAAACCTGTGCTTTTGCTTCTGGAGGTTACGTGGAAAAGATATGCAATCCTGTGTTTGATTGAAATTTGGGCTGGTGAATAGAAACTGTGGGTATCCCATATTGTTTATTTTTGAGGCCGTGGATGACAGGCCCTTTTTCTAGCTTTTCTGAGATTGTAAGGGTTGGCCATACTTATCAAGGTTAGAGCGACATTCATTAGCCCAATATTTATCTTTTCCATATCTCAGACAAAGTCCTACAATAGTTTTGTTATTTTTATCTCCTTTTTTCTTTTTATCTTATCCTTTTGTGTAATCATTTTTTTATGACCCATCTTTTCACACTTAAAACATTTGGTATGATTTTGTTTAAAAAAAGACTGTAAGGCAGCTGCCAATAAATTAGCTTTTTATGGCTCTGAACCAATATCAGCACAGGCCTTAATATATTTTTTCTAATGATGAGGCCTGTGCCTTTAAGGGACCCAGAGCCTTTTGGAATTTGACATTTGCATTCTCAAAAGACAAAGTTGGTAACAATAACTTTCTCAAATCTGGTGTTCTCACTGTTTTGCATATACCTTCCATTAATCAGGAGATAAAGTCTACATTTGGCTCTTTATTAGATTGGAAAACCTTAACAAATGATATTTGAGCATCCCCTGGTGTTTTACCTTTTCCCATGCTCTCAAGCAACCAATGCGAGTTTGTACAATAGCCACATCATCATACTGTAATTGGGCTTGGATACCAAGCCAGGTCCCTGACCCAGTGAGTTAATCTGATGAAACGTTAACTGGGGGATTTCGTCCCGTTAACCCTTTCTTGAATATCTGCTTCATCTTTCCACCAAGTTCTAAACTGCAAATATTGGCTTCGCTCTAAAATTGTATGGCACAAAACTTCCCAATCATGAGGAATTAATCTATGTTCATTTGCTAATCCTTCTATTAATCCAATCACGTAGGCTGAATGCATACCATAGGCCACAACAGCCTGCTTTAAGTCTTTAATAACCTTGAATGCCAGACGTTGGTGTTCCCACTCTACATAGCCCTGGGTAAACTGAACATTTGGTGGGTGTTGTGGAACCACCACAGGAAAAATACCCAAAGGGGAAGAATAAGCATTAGGAGCCCCCTGTTGTCTCCCTTACATAATAGCCTGAGATAGGCCACTTTTATAAACTTTTGCGGGGGCTTCCTTTCTTTTTCTATATGAAGGAGCAGAAGGGTTAAAAGATGGCAGTGGGGGCTGAATTTTTGTGCACTGAGATGGAGGAACTACAGGGGTAGAGACCTCCATTATTGCAATCAGTTTAGAGATCAGTTGTGATAATTGCTTTACCTGAGCTTGCAGTTCACAGAACTCATTCTTAGTTTCCTTTTGTTCTACATCGGCCAAACCCTCACATTCTGAGGAGGTAGTTTGCGATGCCATAAACATCCTTTTAGGACTCAGTTTGTTAGATTCATCTTGGCTATAGAGCATCGAGAGATTCAAAGAACTGACACTCTTGGTATTCCAGGGAGCACCTTCATGTAGGGGGTCTTGAGAGGGTGCAACCTTAACATAATTATGTACAACAGAGGCCCCTTGCTCTGTTTTTGTCCTTTCTGTTATGCTGGTATCCACATTTGAGAGTGAGGGAGGCAGAGGTCTTAAAAAATCTCACATGCAGATTTACACTTGCACGGAAGCTGCTCTTGAGGTTTAGCAATATCAGCATCTGAAGCTGACCTGTTCAAATATTTTTTAGACTCTTCTGAATCTGATTGCAGACTAAACAACTTAAACTACAAAGAAACCATACATAAAAAGAAATTGTTTCCCCATTTTGTTGAGCATGCCACAGTGCTCTTAGAGCTTGCTTCCAAACTTGTAAGTTTAAAGCAGCCTTTGCCCTAGGCTGAAACCAGTAACAATGCCTTTTTATGAGGAAAAACAATTCCTTGAAACTCTTTGGTTTCACCTTTACCCCTGCTCCTCTGAGTACTATCTGAATAAGACAGACATATTCATTTTCTACTGAGGTGGAGTTTTTCATTATTCTGACCTTTTGCCGGTTCTCTCGCCTACTCTGGGCGTACCTCTCCCACGCAGTCAGGCCTCTCTTAACTCACCCGTGCTCATTTTCTATGCCCCACATTGGGCGCCACTTGTTGTAATGTTCTGTGTTGGTACCGAAAGAAACGACAAGAAGACCCGATGAATAAGCTTCAGAGGATTCAATGAGATTTGTCTCTCTCAAAATGAGCCCCGCCCTGCAAAAACAGCTCACTTTTATTGAAGGCTACAAAAAGTCTATGGAATGTGAGAGACTACTTTATAGATTACAAATCACTATGTCTTTTACCATTTGCCTACCACTAGGTTCATATAGATGCTAACAGATAACCAAAGAGCAGGAGAGGTGACACCCTTAACATCCCAAGCAAGAGATCAACAAACAGGGCAAACAAAGGAAGCCACTATCTGCAGCTGTAAATCCCAGCTTTCTGGGGCATACAACAGACAGCAGCCCTCCCTGGGCTCTGTTTCTTGTTTCCTGCCTCTCAGGATATCAATGGGGCATATTGCTATATTGGGTAAAAACAAAGCACTAGAATGGCTTAGACTGTTCAGCTTGGGAGATTCTGGTCAGAACTTACACCAGAAGACTGACAGAAGGCCGGACTGTAAAGACCAGGCTGAGGGGTTTCTAGGAAAAAGGACAGCATTGGTCATTGGACTCCAGATGATGTGTGCTATGGATTGGCCGAAAGTGTCTTGGAATTTTGCTCATGCCCAGAGATTTTGCCTAAGACTGAGATTAAACATGGGTGACTGAATAATCTTACAAGAGATATTTCAAAGCAGCAAACTATTGGGGCAGTGGTGTGGTTGTTATTGGTTACTTTTAGCCAGATTTATGTTGAAAATCAAGAGCAAAGAGCCAAGCAGGATGATTTAAAATGTGAGTTTGGCCAGAAAGGAAGCACCAGGCAAGATGTGGAAAACAAAGATGGAGCTACAAGGATCTCCATTGCTGGGAAGGAGCCAAAGAATCAAAAGGATGGCCTGACGGCATCACAAGTGGTGGCAGCTCTCCACCCTTTCCAGCCCCAGAATTGCAAAGGAAAGAGGCTTTGCCTTGAGAAGAAAGCTGCAGAGACCCAAATACCAGAATGGCAGCATTGGCCAAACCAGGTTGCAAAATGGCGCCTGCATAAAGAATATGTTTTCTGGAAGCAGCATAATAGTGTTCAGAGATCTAGGCCCCTGATCTCTTCAACCAAGAGAGAAAGAAGCCCGGCTACTGCTCCACCTGGCAGCAGTCCTTGGCACTGTCCACATAGGCATATGCAGAATGTGAGAATTCTAAGGTTAAGGAGGCTTCCACCTCAATTTCAGAAGAAGGCCTGGGAGGCCAGGCAGTGTGCTCCTGAGAGAGTAGTGTGTGAAGCAGAGAGTGAGAAAACAATTTAGTGGAAAGCCCAGAAGTTTGGAAAAGCCAGAAACGTGTATCATGCTAAGAGGAAGCAAAGCCGGACTAACAGGGAAGCCATGACAATTACCACCAAGAGTACCCTAGGAGCAGATTTGCATGATGCTCACAACTCAGTGAAAACTGCTTCGGATGCTCTGGTTCCATCTATGGGATTTAATGTTTACCCTGCTGGATTTTGGACATGTGTTAGTCCCAATGTTTGTATTACCTTGTTGTCTGCAAGTTTTGGGGTTGTAATGTTTATCTTATGCCTTTGAATGTTGGATATGTTTAACTCTTCTATTGTACAGGGGCTCAGAGTTGAGAGTTTACCTTGGAACTTGGAGGCAACTTGGGATTTGGCCTTTTCAGCAATGCTGAAACTGTTGGGACTTTGGCATCTCTTCCAGATAGACTCAGAAGTCTTCTGTACAAATGGACATGTATGAAACTTTGGGGGTCCAGGGGTGAAATGTAATGGTTTATGTTCAGTTGTCACCCCAAAGCCTCATGCAGACATTGGGCGGGGACTTCTATAGCTTGAGACTTGACTCATGAGTCACTAGGATTATGTATTTTAGTACTGGTGGCTGGGACTCTGCAAGTGGTGTGGGGCTGATTTCCTAAGGTAGAGAGCCTGATAGGAATATAAAGAGAGACAGAGAGAAAGGCTAGAGTGGTTGCACTCTGCTACCCTGTTTGTTTGTCTACCTCTGCCACCTTTTTTGTTTCTTTTCTGTCATCATGAACTGGATGCTCTCTGTCCCGCTCCACTCAGTCTTGGGCCAGTCGCATATAGACTGAAACCTCCAGTAACTGTGAGCTAATAAAGCTTTTCTTCCTTCATTTTGAGTGTAGACTATCTGTCCCAGCAACGAGTAAAAGGTAAGTAGTACAGAACTTGCTAGCGAGAGTGGGGTCCTTGCTGTGAGTAACCTGACAATGTGGATTACAAGCTTTTGGGAATGGCTTATGGGAGGAGATAGGAAAGGTTCAACGATGTCGCCTAAAAGCAAAGCACTAGAATGGCTTTGGCTGTTTAGCTTGCGACATTCCGGTCAGAGCTCCGACCAGAAGACTGAAAAGCCTGCCTGTAAGACCAGGACAGCATGCCTCATTGGAGTGCAGATGATTTGTGCTATGGATTGACTGAAAGTCTTTAGGAACTTTGCTCATGCCCAGAGACTGTGCCTAAGACTGAGATTAAACATGGTGGACTGACTAATCTTTCAAGCAATATTTCGAAGTAGCCATCCACTGAGGTGGTGGCATGGTTGTTATTGGTAGCTTCAGCCAGGTTTATGTTGACAATCAAGAGCAAAGATCCAAGCAAGATGATTCGAAAAGCAAGTTTGGCCAGAAAGGAAACATCAGACAGTTGTGGACTGCCAAGATGGAGTGAAAAGAATCTTGATGCTAGGGAAGGAACTACAAAATCCTTAGGATGTCTGGAAGGCATCACAAGAGATGGCTGCCCTTTGCAGCCTGAGAATTACAAAGGAGAGAACCTTTGCTTGGAGAAGAAAGCCTCAGAGATCCAGGTACCAGAATGGGGGCAGCATGCAAACCAGGTTCCAAAATGGCGCCTCAATGGAGAATAGGTTTTTTGCAATCAGAGTCAAAGTTTTCTGCTATCTAAGCCCTCAACCTCTACAGTCAAGTGAAAAGGAAGCCCCTCTACTGCGCCAGCAGGCAGCAACCCTTGGCATTATCCACATCGGTGTATGCAGAATGTGGAAATGCTGAGGTTAAGAAGGCTTCCACCTCGATTTCAGAAGTCCTGGGAGGCCAGGCAGTGTGTTCATGAGAGGGAAGTGTGTAAAGCTGGGCTTGAGAAGCCTGTACAGTGGAAACCCCAGACGTTTGGAAAAGCAAGCAATGTGGATTGTGCTAAGAGAGAGCAAAGCCAGACTAAGAGGGAAGCCATGGGAATTATCACCAAGAGTACCCTAGGAGCAGAGTTGCAAGATGCTCACAACTCAGTGCAAACTGCTTTGGATTCTCCAGTTGGAACTATGGGGTTTAATGTTTGCCCTGCTGGATTTTGGACATGTGTTGGTCCCAATGTTTGTATTGCCCTGTTGTTTGCAAGTTTTGGAATTGTAATGTTTATCTTATGCTTTTGAATGTGGGATATATTTAACTCTTCTATTGTATAGGGGCTCACAGTTGAGAGTTTGCTTGGATCTTGGAGGAGATTTGGGGTTAAGACTTTTCAGCAATGCTGAAACTGTTGGGACTTTGGCAAGTCTTCCAGATGGACTAAAATGTCTTTTGTACAAAGGGATATGTATGAGAGTTTGTGGGCACAGAGGTGGAATGTTATGATTTATGTCTAGTTGACCCCCAAAGCCTCATGCAATCATGGGGCATGACTTCTATAGATTGAGACTTGATTCATGATCCTTGGAATTGTGTTTTAGTACTGATGAGATTATCGGTCTGAGTAAGGCAGAGAGTATGGGTGTGGTCTAGGGTGTATAGCCTAAGGCAGAGAGCCTGAATGTAATATAAAGAAAGAAAGAGTCAAGCTGTTTCTCTGCTGCCATGGTGCTGTTGCTGTCTGCTGCCTGGGTTGGTTGATCACCTCTGTCATGATTGTTGCTGGTCTGCCACCATGCACTGGGTGCTCTCTGCCCTGTTCCAGTCAGCCTTGGGCCAGTTCAATATGGACTGAAACCTCCACGAACTGTGAGCTAAATAAACCTCTCCTTCTTTCATTTTGAGTGTCGTGTATTTTTCCAGCAATGAGTAAAAAGTGACTAAGACAGGCAGAAACTACAAATACACTCAAGCAACTTAGCTTTGACAAAGGAGCCAACTATGCTTACTGGAAGAATGATAGCCTCTTTAACAAATGGTGTTGGACCTATCTTCAACAACTAAACATAAACCTGTAGCAGATAACCTGATGCTTCATTATACTTATTTTGATGTAAACATAAATTTATAAATGGATGAGAAAGTAAATCTAAGCTTTGACATATGAGGTATTTTACATTATTTGGAAAAGTAAAATATAATTCACCTGAATTAACCAGTGATTGTGAATTGAAACATTATAATGAATGGGTATATACAATACATTTCCATTTTGAGATAATATTTTCACAATAATAAATATTTTCATAGATTGCTTCTGGTCGCTTGGAGCCTAGGGACGTCTCAGCATCTGAGCTGCACCTCCCATCTCAATCTACGCTGGCCATTACCTCTGGTCATGTGGTACCTGGATCGAGTCCCCGCATCTGAACTGCACCTCCCATCCCAATCGGCACCGGCCATTCCCTCTGGTCTGGCCGCACCTGGGTAAGTCTCTGCGTCCGAGCTGCACCTCCCATCCCAATTGGTGCAGGCCATTCCCTCCGGTTTCATGGCGCCTGGGTCAAGTCCACATTTCTGAACTCCACCTCCCACCCCAGACTGGCACCTGCCATTCCAACTGGTCTCCAGGTGCCTGATCTGGGTCTCTGCTTCTGACCTCCATCTCCCAACCCTGACTGGAGCCTGCCAGTCGCAGAGCACCTGGACCGGGTCCTGGCTCCTATACTCTGCCTCCTACGCTGAACTGGCACCTCCATTTCCCCTGGTTGCCTGCGCCTGTATCAAATCTCACCTCCCGGACCTCACCTGTCACCCTTGAACTCCAGCCATAAACTCCAGCATGGGCCCCATCGCCATTCTGACTGGGCCAACCAGTACATTTGGCCCTGATCCATTCACTGCCTCATCAACAACCTGAGCTCAGATTCCACCCACCTACGGGATGAGGGCCCAGGTTGGCCAGGGTGCACAGATCACTGCTATAAAAAAATGACAAAGAGAAGGAGCAAGATCCAATCCCAGACTTCAGGTCCACACAAAACAGATATGGGAAACACTAGCATAGAAGAAAATGGGAATCATGCAGAGGAAATCTCTGAATCATTAGCAGCCAACATTGAAGGGCAAGTATAGAAACGTATAGAGCAACTCAGATCTAACATGTGAAGTAAAAAAAAAAAGTATGAAAAAATAGATGCTGAAGTGGAAAAACAACTGCAGAAACATACAAGAAACAAGAGCAGAATTGATCTCTGAAATTAAAAAAGACCTCAGTAAATCAATAGAATCTAAAGTATGGGAACAACTACAGAAAAGTACAGAGGAGAACAGTTCAGAAATAATGTGTAAACTAGAGAGAAAAAGGATAACTATAATGAGAGACTTCAGTACTACAAAGAATACATTGATAAAAAATTAGAGGAGAATAGAAAAATGATGGATTCCCTGAATGAACAATGTAGGAAAGAAATAGATCGCATGAAACAGTTACAAAGAGATATACAAGAAAATAAAATCTCAATCACAAGCTGGCAAAACCATATGAACCAAGGTGAACATAGAATCTCAGATCTTGAAGACACGGTCACAGCAAATGACAATATAAGAAAGGTTCTCTTAAAAACAACTAGGACGCAGGAAAATACAATTCAACATCTGCAAGATGATGCAAAAATGAATAATGTGAGATTAATAGGAATCAATGAGAAACAAGGAGTCAGTACAAAGGATGTACAAAGAATATGGGCAGAAATAATAGCAGAAAACTTCCAAAATATGAAAAAAAAAAAACAATTGGACATTCAGGTAACTGAAGCATACGGGACCCCAAATAACATCACACCCAATAAAAACACATCCAGACACATAATAATCAAGATTCCAGAAATCCAGCAGAAGAATAGTATACTAAAAGCTGCTAGAGAAAAGGAACAGATCACATTTACAAGGAAAACCATCAGAATAACAGCAGACTTGTCTTCACAAACCAGGAAGCCAAGAAGACCATGGAGAAGAGTGCTTCAAGTCCTCCAAGGGGAAAAAAAAAAAATTCAACGAACACTGTTGTACCCTGCAAAACTCTCTTTCAAGTATGATGGAGAAGTGAAATACTTCCATGACAAGGAAAAACTAAAGAATTTCATGATGTCAAAACCAACTCTACACAGCATACTAAAAGATATTTTAGAGAGGGACCAAAACGACTCAAACTCAAGGAATGTGAACAGAAAGATCCCACCAAATGGGCTACTCCATTAAACACAAGAGAAAAAGAGGTTAACAGTAGTAAGTAAAAATCATGTCAATCATATGTCAACATATCTCAATTACAAGCATCAATGTAAATGGACTCAATTCTCCAATTAAAAGAAATAGACTGGCAGAGTGGATAAGGAAGCAAACTCAAACAATATGCTTTATACAAGAAACGCACGTAACTGATAAAGAAACTCATAGGCTAAAAGTGAAAGGATGAAAAACAATCCTACGTGCTCCCACACCTCAGAAAAAAGCAGGGGTGGCCATCCTGTTTGCAGACAGTCTAA